>JAVCKT010003283.1:0-13680 GCA_032273925.1 Rhynchotus rufescens | reverse complement strand
CCTTCACATTCTTGTGCCAAATCCAAAGACTCGATAGAGCTGCAGGGATCTACACATGCTTTGTTTTTCACCCTGTACAGGTCTTTGGGTTGGCCGACGGGAGCAGAAATAGTCCTCCGGCAGTCCGGGACATCTATCCCTTCATCCTCGTTTTTGTTTTGCATAGCATCAATGTCGGACAGAGAAAGAGAATGAGCCAGTTTGGGACAATCTGAGTACCAGTCTTTGCGCAAGGCCCAGCAGCGGTAACAGTACCGTTTCAGCGGAGAGTTGAGTTTCTTGCATTTGGTGCATTGCCAGCAGTCCTGAAGAACGAGCGAGGCAGACAAAAACAGCAGCAGGTTAGAGCCCTCTCACACACGTTCTTCCCTACGGGGGATACTCAACCACGATGCTTCACGAGAAGAGGACATCTGCTCCTGAGTCAAGGCTTGCACATGGACGATGCCTGGTTTGGTTATCAGCACCTCAGGAAGCCTAAGGAATATTTTCCTACCCTTGTGTGTTCTACAGAGCCAGATCTCTGAAGCATTTAGCTCTGTCCTGCCTTCCTCCCAGCCCTCAGCACTCTGGAGGGATGCAGTGACCTCAGGCTATGCTGCTTATTGAGTTTTAAATATCCCTCTCTAAATTCAAGGCTCCTGGAATTCTTTAGGAATGTGGTTCCCAGACTCAGGGGACACTGCTGAATCTGCACAACTAATAGTGGTTTATTTGATTACCCCACACAGCAAGGGAAAAGCTGCCCAAATTCAGAGCTACGATTGAGCTGTCCAACGCCAGGGCCAACCTAATTTGTCAAGAACACGGAGTTTAGAAAATTATGCTAAAAAAATGGTGACATCAGCTCCCCTGAGCAGCACAGACCAGTATCTGCTGGTCTTCTCTGCCTGGCTAAGTCAGAGCACTGATGGGCTGCCAATGCCTAATGCCAATCCAGTTTGGCAAACTCCAATTTTAATGGAGCCAAAACAAACTAGATCAGTTCAAGCAAACTTCCCTGCATTCCTTCATGTAGGTAATATTTTGGGGTTGCATTTTCTTTTTGCTTCTCTTCGTCTTTGAAACCTACACAAGCACCTGCTTCTCCTGCCATAACCAGGGGAATCTGTAGGACTTTCTGTGCAACTACAGCTGAGACTGTAGAAATCTCCAAGCAAGGGATGGTGACTTAAAGGACGCCTACCTCAGAGGCAGCTTCTGTATCTGTGTCATCACTTAAGCATTGCGAATCCTCCAAGTCATGCAAACATGTATCCTCAGTCACCTGGAAAGAGTGGATTTGCTGTCAGAAGCACTACAGACATCCGTATTTGTGATAAACCCAGTACTGTAGGACAGAACTAAAAGGGCGGTATAACGACCGTGGAAATCAATCCATTTCTAGAAGCAACTGCAAGCTACTTTATGCACCACAGTCACTCGAGAATCTCACTGCTAAGTATTGCTGGGGTGGCTTATGGTCATTATTTTCCTGGGGTCAAATCATCTCTCTTCCTGATGCACAAAAGAGGCATACAAATACAGCAAACAAATATGCACCTGAGCAGCCCTACTGATTTCCATGCAAGAAATCATGAGCTCAATGCTTTTAGCATCAATCTCTACCAGTCTCTCTACCACCTTGGGCAGATTCAGACTAGCCTAGCATATACTGAAAGTTAATGAATTACCAAGAGAAGTTTTCCTTTTCAGATCTTATAATTGATTAGTCTTGTCATATACTGACTGGAGAAACGGCAGAGAGAAAATTCCTGCTAAAATTTTAAGTCATTTCAAATCATTTTTAAGGCTTGGTGGTTACAGATCTAGCTCCTCCCAATTCTGACTAGCAGCAGGAAACACATGAAAAATTATCGATTTTGCACATCCGTGACATCAGTCTAACAAGGTTAACCCTGGGCGTGTTCTAGGAAGTACCTTTTTGTCACTGTCTCTCATCTCCTCGAAGTCAACAGCTTCCACCTTGCCTGGGGCACAGCTCGGATCTGCTGGACATTCGTTGAGGAACCACAAGTCATCAGTAGTATCGGATACAATGGCAGTGTCTACGTCCTGCTGGGGAGGAAACGGGAGAGGAGAGCTACAGTCCAGCTTCTCGGCACCAGGACTGCAGCCGTGGCCACAGGGAATGCTCCCCTTTTCCTCACGAGCAGCCTGAGCCCTGGCCAGCTTATCCAGTCACCCCTTGGGGAGAAAGAGGCACCTCATAAACTGCTCTCATCCAAAAATGCCCCTTTTTGTGAGCTGTACCCCAGCTCTTTCCCCTCGCTAGCGGCTCCCACAGCGGCTGGTTGCTGCTCTATGACCATCTGCACCGTGTAACAGCTTTTGGGCAGGTAGAGGAGCAAGTCCTGAAATGCAACGATGGCTCAGGAGCATGCAGGGGCCTCCACGGGCTGAGCACAGCCTGCGGGGAGCACCCAGTTTGGTTCGGAAAACCACAGGAATAACCACATGATGTGGAAGGCTGGGACGGGAAAACACAGGGAGAGGCTGCAAGTCCTCAAGTGGGCAGAAGGAAGCAAGGACAAGAAATATTATTTACTTGGGATACAAAAAGAGGAGAGGAAGAGAAGACAGTGCCCCTCTTGGAAATGTCTACACACCTGGTTAGTCTGAATATCTGTAGATCCATTACTTCTGGACTTGTAATTGCTTCTGAGGTTGCCTAAAAACCACCACGGAAGACCAGCTACATCCCATTCCTCAAACACTAGGTCCAGCTTAGGCTTCTTGCTTTTAGAGAGGTTTTCTATTAAGTCTTTGTCTGTAAGAGCCAAGTAGAGTCTTAAGTCATGCCACACCTAAGTTATTTGAGAGACTAGCAGAGATAAACCTGGCCCCATCCAACTTGAGAAATGTCTCACTGCAGCCAGGGATGCTGCTAGCAGCTCTGGCATCTGTGAGCAGCCCCTCTGTGTTGCTGTATCTACCCCACACAAATGAGAATACTTCTTTCAGAGCTCTGTCCAAGTCAACGCTGGGTAAATTTCTAGAGTAACTTAGGATGCAGAAAGAGAATTGGGTTGAATTTGGTCCAAACTTCCACAGATTGGAGCCCCTACATTCCCAAAGCTCCCAAGGCTCCACATGGGAAGCGGGAATGGAAGAACGTGTCCTCCGTGATTCCTTGCCTCAGCTTTCTCCTTCGCTTTAGCCCAGGAAGTTTGATCTATGAACCAAAATGCAGAGGTCTGAATTTCAAGATAACCTTCAATCCATCTCCCTTGCAGTGCTGAGTTTCCATGGCCCAGATAAGGGCTGTTTTGTATCTACCTGCTTTGTATCTGCGGCCAGGAAAATATCTACTGCCCTCGTTTGATCTGCATATAACCACATTTGCAAAGATCTGCTTTTCCATATTAGTTTCCTTGATATGAAAATGGATGTGAGAGTAGAAAGTGGAAAAACAGGAAAACTGCTTCCATACTAGCAGAAATTATTACTGAACTACCAAGAAATCCCTGGGTACTAAACAAAGGAAATGTCTCAATATGAAGAAGCTGCACTATTCTAGAGCTAGACAGAAAATATACAACATTGTTATTCAGTTCCTTGATTGGTTTGCAAGTAAAGACTGCAGACAGCTCAGTATGTGTTCTCTGTAATCAGACAAGAGAGCCCTCTGGGAAGATAAATACATACAGGTATAATTTCAGCATCTTAAATACCCTTCAGCAAGGTCTCTAAGATTTTTGGTGGCACTGGCTAGTGATAGATGTGCTTTTTGGCTTCACATGTCATTTTATTCGGAGTTTTGTTTATTTATGAGGCCAAGCATCAAACCTACAAAATGCATTCATCATAAAATACCTTTTGCAGACATTTGCGATTCTCTAAATCTCTGCCACAAAATGATGACATTTAAAGATTGTTTTCCACAGTAGGCTTTTTTATTAGTCTCCCAACACCCTCCTCCAGCAGTTTCCTGGTACAGAGCTCAGTGTTTCACACTGCAGAACGAGCAGAACAACGGGTACACGCTGTATTATGGGGGGAAAACTGGCACTCACCTTCATAATTTCCACATTTGGGCTCTGAGGTAGACAAAGCAGCATTGCTCTCACCTTCCCTTGTGCCAGTGTCTGAACCTTCCTGCGTGCTAAACTGCATGAAGGAAAAGGAAAATGTTAGTCCAGCAGAGCTTACAGGGACAAGGGGATGTAGCACTTCCATTCTGAGTCACCAGCAGCAGGACAACAACCAAGAAGTCACAGAAATAGAGTTTCCTGAACAAAAGCTACGCACTACAACCCTTTAAGGCAGCTGCAACGCATCTTCTATCAGCACAAACTTTCAACCCAGGAAAAATCTTCAGAGTGGCAAAATTCCAAAAGTTGCCATCTTTTCTGCAGTAATATCATCATCTGCCTTACTCCCTGGCCCCACCGTCAGCACACACATGCCAGACCTCACTGCCTTAACCCCAAAGTGCAACAAGTTTAGAACCTGCCAAGATTTTTCCTAGGTTTCCGATTCTGCCTGAAAGCTTTGGTAAACAATCCTAGTGAACACACAACCTGCTTCACACCTTTAAAAAGCTAAATTATTTGGTGCTTCTTATTCACAGGAGGGAGAAGATGGGAGAAGACAGGAAAGCACAGGGCACGCTGGAGGAACTGAGGACTAGAAGTGCTACACCCCAGAGAAACGCGCTCAGAGACTGGAACTCTGTTATGAGAGAACAGAGAAGGGTCACTCTGTCCCTGCTCTGTGGACTCCAAGAACTTTTCAGGAAGGTGAGGACCTGGTAGCCAAGCAGCCCAAAGTTCTCGTAGTCCACCATGCACAGGTACAGAGAAGGGGCACTCTGTACAACAAAAGAAACCACCAGGCAGTGGGTTTACCTTCAGCTGGTCTTGGCTTGGCCTATCGACGCTCTGTTCCTTTGCCAGATTCTCTGCAGCATCTAGATGGCAGGTAAAACAAAAGAAAAAACCTTCCCTGGTAATAACCATTCTCGCAACACAGGAGGCCTTCAGCAAGCAACCCACGAGCCAAGCTTGGCAGACTGCTGGCTAACCCTTGGGGAGAAAGCAGCATCTTTTCTTCCTGGGAGAATGAGCCCTTTCTTCCACGGGAAACTCCAGTATTTCCTTGGGCTTTCCAGGCATGGATGGAGGCAATGCCCTAGGGAACACATAGTCTGTGCCTACGGAGAGATAAAGCTTGCTGAACGCTCGCAGCAAGCAAGAACCTTCTTTGCAAGGTAAAATACATCTTTTTATTTATTTCTTACAGTTTGTCCTGCCGTTGCAAGCTCCAGGGCAATAACATGACAAGCTTGCACGGGGACAGAAAACCAGAGGGGCAGCAAGGGGTGCCGAGTCTCAGGTGAAGGCTGTATCAGATCAAAACTGAACAAGGGGAATAGAGAAGAGCACAACCTTTATAAATATACGAGGGCACTGTCTTTTTCAGCAGATGTGGAGACGGGGAAAGATGTTGCTTTTAAAGGGAGTGGATATGAAGAGGAAAAATGAGATTAAATAAAGGAAAAATTCATGTACAGCAGGATCCTTCCTGGGTAACTGTGTTCACATCCACGATTTAATCCAATTACACTGGCCCCAAGGGTTAAATAAAAGGCCAACCTAATTAGCGAGATTAAATAAATATAAATATTTCTAAATAACAATACATTTCCCTATTTCCACTGGGAGAGAACTGCACCACAATTGGTCTATAAAATGGACCAGAAAACACGAGCAGAAAATGACAGGGCTGGACCCTGTATCCTTTGCCATCCATATATGCATTAGTTCAGCTCTCCTTTCTTCTCTTCCATCACCAAACTCTATACAGTTTATGGTCTATACTTTTTACAGCCTATACTCCATGCCCAACAGAAGCCAACTTGCTCATCCACGACTGTTCTGGCTCTGCAGGAGCATTAGAAAAGGCACAGATTTGGCTTTTTGACCTTTTAAAAATCATACTCAATACGGTGTGACAATCCACTACTAGAGAGGTGTTCCTGCAATATATGCTAGGAACTGAACACAAAATGCCCTTCAAATGAGGTATTCCTAAATATACCTCATATGGTTTGCATCTACAGTCAAAGCTAGACAAGAAAGGACACCATCTGATAAGAGCAGTATGTAAGAGCTCAGTCTGTGTTATCAACATGAAATACAGTCACTTTTCCTTCTAGAAATATACTTTAAAGATGTGCTCAGGATAATGTGCAAAATGACATGCTGATAAGCCTTGATTTATCTACTGAAGACAAGTGGTTGCTGCTAAACACGAGGGCCTCTTTAAAGCCTGTGACACCCCCAGTCATTCCTGTGTGGAGACGAAGTAAAAATAATAGTTTGCGTTTCCTTTCCTATCGCTTGTCAAAGGCCTCGTCTGCCAAGCTTGTTTCGTTCACACACATACACACACATGCAGGCATGCTGGTGTAATTCAATGGTCAGCTCACTAAAAAAATAGTTATTTCCTTTAGAAGGTTTACAAGGTGGTTACACGGAGATGGGACCATATACGCACACACAGCCACATGCACACACCAAGCAGAAGGGAGAAGAGCAGCAGGGGAGAGAGCGTTTCCCTGGCATCCTCTGCTCTCCACATCCCCTGGTAAGAAGCTAGGGAATTGCCAGCACTCACACGGTTATTCTGGAGACATTAGGGAGACAAGAGGCTGCTTAGGAAGGTTCTTTTACACAAAGAAGAGGTGACCTCAAGAGGCACAAATGTATGAAGAAATGTGGCTTGGAACAGAGGAGTGTGCAGTTTAGCACCCCATTTTCTCAGTTTCTAAACTGGCACAAGCTTTTCTGTACTCATGCAAAAACAGATTAAGCCCTTCTAAAAAAATGAAGACCAGATTTTCTGCTTTGAGATCCTTGGAAGGCAGGAGGCAAGACTGAAGGACTGTGATGTGGATGGGTGTGACAACCTCTCCCTTGAGCTCAGAGAGCAACCTCTCTCTGGTTCAAGGGTTTGGTTCAAGTCACTGCATGCTATGAAACTGAAAAACATGGAGAAATGTATGGTGATTTTGAGGAATACCAAGCCAAATTGCTTGGCATGTGCACAGCATTCAGCCTTCTCTGCATGCTTGAAGAGTCTGCTTCTCTGGGGTTTGGCCATTGGTCATGGCCAGCCACGTTACTCCAAACGCCCATTTCCAAACACAGCTACTGATGGTCACACACACGCAAAGGACACATCCTCAAGAGATTCTCTCATCAAAGCCTTCATTAGAGGTTTGCTGCATCTTCAGAAACATTTCCCTTTTCTGAAAATTGTTACTTACCCACGTTACATCAAAACTGTACCGAATATACTTGCCCATTCTGTGACAAACCTACCTGCCATAGCAGCAGAAGTCAGGTTCCGTTTCAGCATGTCATAAACTGGGCTACAGGAAAGACAGAGACAAGGAATTTAATCCCAGTAACACACAATGAAGAGCAGCAGTATCCCCTGGTTCTGCAATTTCTGCAGAACAACATTTGATAAAGGTCATTTTTTCCTACCTTGGATCTTTCACAGAGAAGCTCTCCAGCCCCAGCAGTTCTCCCAGCTCATCTCCTCCACAGTAGACCATGTGTTGCTGTCTTTTATCATATAGCTGCCTCACCATTATATACTGTCCTAGGTAATGCATAACCTGGGGATACAGAGCATGCCTTTAGACATACACGGCGGTGAAAGCAAATCACCCAAGACCCTGGAAATCTGCTTTAGTTTTTGATACTTTCCTCCCACGCCCTACAAAGTGTCAGTGAAGCAACATATTTATCTCTCAAACATGACTGAGTTTCACTATATGCTTTAAGTTTTGTCATTACTAACTTTAGACATTAGGAAAACTGTCAGAGAAAGGTAAGTCCCTTTTCTAGCCCACATTAAGACAGAAAATGACAGGGATAAGAACACTCTTATCTGGACAATCTCTCTCTCTGCAACATGGGCAGCTAGTGCAGGACCACAGCGAGATTGATTTTGTGTCCTCTCTTTGAAACAGGAGGAGGAACCACAAGCCAGGGCAAAGACAAGAAGGAAAACGTGTGATGAGGAGGGAGAGGATAGCACTGGTTGAAAAGATGCTGTTCCTAAAGGATGACCACAAATACAGTGCTGCCCAGGAGGGGACAACCCATTTGACAGATGCAGAAATGTGTGTTAGTAGCATGGAAAAAATGCTGGCACTGCCAGCTACACTAACCTACGGTACCAGCAAGAAAAGCAACACATGTGAAGCAAAATATACACAAAATTCCACCACCAATTAGCCATCAAAGTGACCCTCCTAAACAGCAGTAAATGCAACCAAAAAGTTGCTAATAGCATTCCAATCATTGCAGAAAAATGGACTTAACTGACTTAAAATGATAATGTGCATGAGTAGCCCGCATTTAACACGCAGCTCTCTCCATTTAAACCATTTGTTTTTGCAAAGATTTTTAGAAGCTAAATAAGTTATTTAAATGCATGAGTGTTTAAAATAAGTCACAGGGTTCTGCAGGAATATTTGACACCTTCATAATGAAAAACCACTGCATTTAATTCTTTGTAGACAGAATAGTCCTGTAAATCACAGTCACTGTCATTTTTTTAATCTTGTACACATCCTGCATTTTAATCTTAAAATAAATGCATTCACAGAGGTTTAGCTGACAAGTCATTCCAAAGGAAACTTAAAGGAAAAACATCAACCAGAATCCAATTTTCAAGGGCTGAACAGACAGCAAAACAGCAGAATCCCTGGCATTTTCTCCAGTGTGAGAATATTCTCCTTTGCATTTCTCTGAAGTGGTTTCTGATTTTCCAAAATAAATATTTTGGTATTTTCCACTGCTGTCCAGTTTCTCCAGAGGCTCTCATTCAATCAAACCACAACAACCCCCTCAGAAAGGTTATCCCTCTTCTACAAATAAGGTTTTGAACTGCGAGGGCAAGTCCTAGAAGCCGAGCTCACCTCCTTCAGCGTGAAGGTCTCCCCCTGGGCCCCGGCAGCCTGCAGAATCTTCAGAAGTGGCACTTTGGGGCGCATCTAAAATGCAAAATACAGGGTTTTTTTGAATGCTTTGAAAGAAAGCACCTCACCCTGGCATGGGTGCCTGCATATTCCAGCTAGTGAGGTCCTGGATGCACATTCAACTGTCACACTCAAGCACCACTGAGCACACAAGCGTGGTCCTGGGCACTGCTGTTTGCCTTGGGCTACTTCTGGAAGCCCTCTGCTCTTCTACAATCTACAGGGGCAAATGCTTAAAGAAAAAAATAAAAAAAAATAAAAAAAAAAAAAGAGAGGGAAAAAAAAGAAAAAAAAAAGAGAATTTGAGAATTTGGAAGGACTGGAAATTACCACAGTTGCTCTGACTCACCTGCAAGACCACAAAAAAAAAAAAAAAAAAAAAAAAAACCACCCCCAGGGAACTTGGGCAGCCAGGTCTAAATGTTCTAATCACCCTCCATTGTCCAATTAACTTAGACGTTGTCCATCATGTGAGGGAAGGCTGGAAACTCAGCCCCTTGCTGTGGATTCCTGGATTCCTGGGCAGTGACTAACCCAGTAGAGAGATGATGGGATATTCACATCATAACTTCAGGGACAGCAGGCCTGGATTTCCTCAGTGCAGTGAATAGGTCAGATCTGCTCTGTACAGACCTTAGTGGGTAGGTATTCATTAGATTTGGGAAGGGACACATAAGACAGCATGAAAAACTAATTATGATTAACTAATAAGGCTCAGAAACTGTTTATTTTCTGTGGATCTCGGTCACCAAACCCAATCTGTGCTATGTGAAACACAAAGCATCATGGAAGGGATGCAAGTGCACCCAGCACCCTTGGCTGTCACCCACACCCCCAGGCAAATGTGAACAGCAAATGCAACAGCTGATGCTACATAAAACAGGAGCTGTTACCAGCTACTTCCCCACCTCCTTTATTCCATGGGCTTTTTAAGTATCCCTAGGGCAGTGTCACCCCATGCCTTGTGTTCCTGAAGGTCAGGGAGCCTTCACTGCTCTGCCAGGAAGCTGTAAAACTGCATGGAAATCCTACACAACTGCATGCAAACACTATAGCTGCATACAAATACTGAGTGTTAATGTGTATGTCTCCCACACGGAACCTTTTCCTGTCCCCCTCCTTGGCCTGCTAAAACCTAATACAAGATATTTTAATTATTCACATGACAAAAAGTCCAATACCCCCCACACGATGGTTGTTTCCACTACACTTTGACACCTTGCTGCTCTCAAGACATGCAGCATTTGCCTTCACCTGCAAACAACCTCATCAGTGTTACTGGGTTCTGCTGTGTCCAGCAAACACCCCTCCTCCTGGCCTTTATAAGTGCAATTAAAAGCTTCATTTCTTTCCCAAGCAGTGAGTGTGCTCAGAGCTCCTAAAACTGCCCTGGAAGCAGCACTAGTTTTCCTGTAGAAGGTAAGGAGACATGGTTTGGGTTGGGTGTCATTGCTGTTTGTTGCTTAGCTAGCACAGGGTTTTCTTGGCAAGGTATCTGTTCCCCTGTTTGAGTGCTATAAATAATCTGTCGCCTTGGAATTTATCTATTCTTATCCTTTCTTATTGTTATGGCTGCTACGTGGGCTTTCAAGTTCAACTAGAACAAATGTCCAGCTGTGAGTCTGCTTCTCAAGAACAGCTATTCCAGCAGGAAGGAAAAAATGCAGAATTTAACCAAATGTTTGTATCTGCAGCTGGTATTTAATGTAGTAATACATATATATTTGCATTTATCCAAATGAGAATAAATTATCTCCCTTCCCAATGGATCTCACTCATACTGTTGCCATTTTTAAATAAGCAACTTTGGAAGGTGGGCTGTCAGTTTTGAATAAACCCACCTGGTTTTTAGACTTCTCTAGTTGTTTTGCACTGCAAACATCTCCTCTATGTCTGGCTGTTAACACAGAATCCTTTAGGTTGGAAGGGATCCTTAGAGACCATATAGTCCAAAACATGTTGCACCAGGGCCACGTTTCCATGCACTGAACTGCTTGTCTGCCAGGATGGCCTTGGCTCTCAGCTCCAGCTTACCAGGAACAGTCAATAGTGGCAGTACTACATGTTCAGTGCTCAAGCTGGTGCCACAAAAGGCATAGGCAGGTGTTACAAGTTCAAAACAAAAGCTTAAAAGGCCCCAGTGTAACTGTTGCACAGCCCTGTATTAAGAGGAATGCTGTATGTAATGCTCATGCCTGAGTCTAGTGTGAGGCTTGGCTCTAGTTTGGAAATACGTGTTATAAAATGTATTGTTCAGCTTGCTTAAATGATTTTTTCTCCCTTTTTCCCCTCCATGAAAATGTTCATTAACCATTAATAGGGAAGTTCAGGTCAGAACAGAAGCCTTGTTCCACCAAGTGAAACAGCTCCTACCTCAGAGGATTTGGCAAAGTCTGGGCTTTATTAATGGGTTGGAGAGCAAAGCACTGAAGGTCATTGGCAAGTTACCTGGTTGACTTGTCCAAGTGTGAGTCTGCAGGTGTTCTCAGCTGCTGGATACTGGGCAGGGCTTGAAGTTGTCATTTTGGCAGTGATCAGCTGTTCGCAGAACAGACCTAGAAAAGAGGAGGCTTATTAGCAGCTAAGTTGCAGAGAGGAGGAAAAAATAAAGGAGTTTTGAGTGTAACCACTTCCACTTCTTAAAAGGAAATCAGCATTTAAAAATAAACTGTTGAAGAAACCACGGAGCGGCCTCCTTGCTCTGCTTGGGGAAGTTGATGTGCTCGTGGTTTGTGTTGCATCTGCCTGTTTGGGGTCTGCAGAGCAGCTTGGGGACAGGACGGCAGGGCCAGGGCTTCTGGGGACCCTCTCACTCAGCACTGCAGGCTGAGGCACTTGGGGACCTGCCAGTCTCCTCCAGGCTATGACAAACCCTGAAAATGTTGATAGTTGTGATTCTTTGTTCCTGACTCATGATTAATTTAATGGAAATCTTGATCAAAGGGCACCCACCTCAAAGCCCAGGAGCTTCTCAGCCCAGTGTTGATAGCAATGATTAACACAACCCCCACCTACTTTTCAAAAGTGAAGACTTGCTGGAGCCCTCACCCCAACTCACTAAATGCAGGCTACAAATTAACAGTTTTCAAACTGTGTGAGCAGCTGAAAGGCTCTTTTCCTGGAAAGGAACAAAGGGGGAAGTCCTGCAGCTATTTGAGTGGTTGCAGTATCCACCCAAAAGACAAGAGCTTCAAATGCAGAACGAGTTGTAATGACTCATGCTCACTGCACAATTAGCTCAGGCAACCACAAGCTACAAAGAAAAAAAAAAATAGCTGCCTAAAATTAATAGGGGGTTAAAAAATATCAGCCACCTGAAGAATAAAAGCAAACACTTCAGTTTTAGGCAAAGCAGAGGCAGAATATCTGCAGCAGAGCTATAAGATTAGCTTAGATCTGTTTAGTAGTAACTGATAATTCAGTCAACCTCTGTCCCTCTCGCTGTCCTGGTCACAGGTGACAGACACCTATTCTGAGAGGCTTCTGATTCATTTCTTACACCCTCAAATCACCCCAAATACCAAACCTATCTCTAAATACAGAGCAAAGCCCATTTAATGCACATCAAACATGCAAGTTCAGTAATTATCCACATCTAGCTGCTATCACTATTACCTTGCAAGCTGCTCTTAACTGCAAAAAGCTTCTATGCTATCAGTGCATTAAACTCTAATTCCAGCTCCTGCCTCCTATCACCACACACCAGAGCAGCCTGCCCAAGAGCCTGTACTTCATCCTAAAGACAGACTGAATTTTAGACCTTGAACAGCCCCATTTTTTTTTTCCTGGATATTACCAGTCTCGGTGTCACCTCTGTTCTTGTGCAGTCCTTTAGCTCCTGGTTTCTAGGAGATGTTGAGTCCTTGTGCTAAGAGCAGCTCCCAAGTGCTGCTGCTGCTACTCCCTGCAGTCTGAGTCACTTTTCTTTTCAAAAAATGCTCCTGTCTGTGGTGCTGGCAGCAGCCTGGGCTCTTCCTCTTCCGAGGACTTCCCGCCTGTGAGAGGGAGGCCCTAAATACAGCAGCTCTTAAGGACAGTCTGAATTGGTGTGAAAAAAAAACAAGAGATAAAGCAGGAGGGAAAGCCAAGGGTTGTCCCTCCACCCTGCATTCCTGAAAGGGAATCTCTGCTAGGTGGAAAAGCAAGATTAAGGATCGTTTTAACCTCTTCAGTGCTGCTCCTACTACAGAAACAGGCAGCCAAGCCAGTATCCTGCCTCTGTTCTGTACAAATAATGTGTATTTTCAGTCAAGTTTGAGTTCTGTCTTAATATGAACTCCATTTTAACTGGAAAGGAACTTTGGGGTTGCTCGAGGCTGTCTTTCCAAATGTGTCCAGGCTGCAGATGCGCAGATTTATGGAGACAGCCACTGATGATGCCCTGGCATTGCCAAGGCAGCAGATGCAGCTTATGTTGTTGCCAAAAGGGCAAAGTGCAACCCAGAAATTCCTCCTTCTGTACAAACCTACTTGTTCCATCAGTTCTGCACAGTTTTTTCCTGCAACTGTGGTCCTGCCACTTATTTTACAGCAAATATTTGATGCTATAAACCTGGCAGCACCTAAATTACATTTCTGCTGCATTTGTAGCCAACAAAAAGCCCTTTTGAACTTGGTGCTCTACACCTTTGAAGCTGCACATTAAAAATGGAGCTGGACTGGATTAGTAACTCGGAGGA
>JAVCKT010003281.1:0-10579 GCA_032273925.1 Rhynchotus rufescens | reverse complement strand
AGAAAGAAAGAAAGAAAGAAAGAAAGAAAGAAAGAAAGAAAGAAAGAAAGAAAGAAAGAAAGAAAGAAAGAAAAAGCTTTATATCTTAGCAAGTGTGCATTTGAAAATTCAAGGAAAAGAAAGACAGGATAAAATAAGGGTCACCGTGCAGCTCCTCGGAGAAGGGGAATGATTTCACTAGGAGGGGAGCAAGAAGGACCAGGAAGAGCTCAGCCTCACAGAGAAGGACGCCCATCACTGGGCTTTCTGCCCCACAGGTGGGGGCAAAGAGGCAAGGGCAGAGGGATCTTCCCTCCCTCCAGATGGAGAAACTCAGCTAGCAGATAGCCACCACGTGCTCCTTCACCATACACATCCCTAAGTCCCCATCTTCGTGCAATCCTTTCCCGAATACATGTGGCATCACGCCTGGGCACCTCACGCCTGGCATCACCTCATTAACATCCAAAACAAGAGGAAAATGTTGCCAGGGAAGCCAAACCTGGAGAGTTAAGGGATTTTTTTCCCTCCACTCACTAGAGACTAAGGAGGCCATTCATTAGTTCTAGTCTTTACCCATTAGCTTTGTAATCTGCCAAGGCAAGCTATTGCTGAGGACATACATTAGCAGGGCGTCTTAATGAGGGCAAGCGTAGGGTGCCTGCCTCCAGCAAGAACAGTCTCCTCCAGTTAGACAAGGTGAACCTGACAACGAGACACAGCTGCTGGGTCCCTTTTGGAGCACAAGTCGCTGCTGGCTTTGTGCTTGAGACTGCCTGTTTTCCAAGGAGCCGCTGCAGGAGGCTGCATCCCAGAGGGACACAGGATGTCCCTCAAGTGAAGGTCAGGGCAACACCAAGGGTGCTACAAGATGTATCGCTGTCCCAAATACGTTCTCGGAGCAGGTGCTTCAGCATAAAAAATTCAGCTTAGGAAAAGCAGGCAGCGCAGAACGGGCCTGGCCAACAGCTGTGTGGCATCTGGAGGCTCCTGACTCAGTTCAAGTCCTACCTGTCACATAGATTCCAGTTTTTGCATCCTTGACCCCTTGTCTCTTTTTTCACAGGACAGAAACAATTTAAGCTGTAGGCATAAACCTGTTTTCCATGCAAGCACAAGGCGAAGTTGCTGCTTGTTCAATAAGGAATAGTCTCTGTAATCAGGGACTATCAGGAGACACAGACTCTGCTCTCAACTTGAATAAGCCACAAATTGCCAAAATTACCTCTGGGAAAAAACACACAGGCCTCAACCCTGCAAATGCAGGATTAGGTGCATAGGTGTATCTTAATTGCACTGTTTTCATGCCTATCCATGTCGACGGAGCTGGGACCTGAATCTCCTTTGTGTTTCGTGAGAAGCAAAAGGCAAATGAGGCAACAGTGTCACAAAATGCAAACCATCTACTATAGATCAAAGGTAACATATCAGCAAAGTTATCATCAAGACCTGCACTGAAAGGAGTGGGAGGAAAAAATACAAAATCATGGAAGAGAATGCAAGTGTTTGGCATTTCTTAAGAAGGTTTTAAAACACTTCTCTGTTTATTATCCCTCAGAATGGGGCACCTTGCCTTGTTTGGCAGCTTCAAACTGCATAAAGATGCTGAGGGAGACTTGAAGGAGAAATTATGATGCTATTCTACCTCCTAAGATTTGATTTTCACGACTTTAAGTATTCCCAGAGAAGGCACCAAATTGGGAAGATGCCGACAAGGTAACGAAGGGGAGAGAGAGACGGCGGCCCTGAAATGTTCTATTGTGCTCGGCAACAGATTTTTCTCATTTGTTTAGTCTGAAATTCCTCCTTCAATGACTCTGGATTTGTTACCTTTTCGGAAGGCACCAGGAACATCTGGACTCCATATGGCTCACACCTACTCCGTGCCAAATGAAGCTATATTCTGTTTTCTAAGCCCTTTATTTCTCCTAGCACCACCACTGACTCGGTTTTAAATGTCTCTACAACTGACTAAAATGTAACCTTAGAATCACTTAACTTACTAACACAAATTCAATGGCAGTGCATTAACTGTGGCTGGATTAGCCTGTACTTTACCAGTAAATTCACCTGCATCAAAAGGAAGTTGTCCCTGTCCTCTACAGCCAGGAAAAAAAAAGTAGGACAGAAGTAATTCTGATGGCCCACATGCATGGAATTACACCTCTAGGTAGTGCAAGCTTTGCCCCGGGTCTTTTACTTTCCCAGTAAAAGTTAGGGTCGTTAATATCTGGAAGCACCTACATTGAGTTTTCTTCTAGGAGAGTGTGATCTCTTATATTCACTGTTGTTGGACCTGCTGCTACCAGGGAGGCAGAACTGAGTTTTCTGCCAACTGACCTATATAAAGGTCTGTGCCCTCTTGAATCCTGCGAGAGCATCGTGTTGCTCAAGCGTCGTCTTCAGGAGGGAAGCCGAGATCCAGAAACATTCCAATAATCTGGATGATGCTCCATATACAAACGGGGTCTGAAACGTTGTCTCTGTGATACGATCATTTACAAGCTACAATCTGTAGCATTTTTCCTGCTGTGCACCGGGACAATTTGGAGGTATTAATCTTCCAAGGAAGACACTGATGTTCTTTAAACTGAAGCCATGGCTGCTGATATTAATTATATCACATCTGCTGGTGTTACGGACACCATACTTTTTCCTGACTCCTCATTTTCTGCTTTGCCATCAGTAAAGTCAATCTTATATTCTGGCACTAGGCTAAAAGGGGAGAGACTGGGATTCATTTCTAGGAACTCGTCAAGGGTCACGCATGAGGCACCTCTACAACCTTCCATCTCCAATCTTCTCTTGCAGCTCAAAAGATACCAGGCTTTCCAGTGGAAGGAGCTCTTTCTTCCTCAGTACAAAAGAATGCATCTACCACCATGCAGGCACAACTGGAGCTATAACATTAATAACGTTACTATTATTACAAAGGAGTGAGAGTCATGGTAACACCTTGGTTCAGTCAGTAATGAGCCATTTTCAGTGTTACTCCATAGGTATGAGTCAAACCCGTAACAGTTTACCCCCAGCATCCCAATTACTGACGATCCAGGTAAAACCCAGATCTAGCCCAACTGTGCTAGTGATGCAAATATCCCACGGCAAGTTTTCCCCTGCAGTAAAACAGATCTGTTGCTAAAGACGGGGGTACCCGAAGGCTAATGCACACTCACAAGTGCTAGAGCAGCAAAACCTGCCCCAGCTGGGATGCTGCATGGCAAACTGCTTCACCTCAGTTGTCTTCAGCTCCCACAAAGCTGCTCACTGCATGCTTAGGGCTCGGACCCGTGAGGTGCTGATGCTCAACACCGTGACGCTATTCCCACCTTGTGAGTGTTGCTGGGTCAGTGCTGCCACTCTGAAATGAGACACACTTCTCCGCTACGCTCCACGTGAACATAAGACAGAGTTGTGCTTCATCATCATGCACACATCCCTGTCCTTCAAAAGCACACAGCAAAACAAAGAGCTCTGCACACACAAGCATCCCCTAGAGACAGGGCCACACGTGGCAGATGCTACTACCCCGCTTAATGCATCATTTAAACCCTTCTGGGGACTGCAGCGTGGTGATGAGTAATTTCACTAGAATATTGTCACAAAAAGTGCTCTGGATTAGGACGCTTCAAGAGCTACCAGCTGGGTCAGACGCAAGAATATCATGCTGAAACCAAAGTTTGCACTCAGCATATGTCCTGCAAAAAGACTGCAAGCAGAAAAGGGCTCAACAATGCCAAAAATATTATTTCTTTTACTGCTGAGCTTCCTTGTGTGCAGTCTACGTATACAATATACAGCAGGTCTGTCTTAAGGCAGATACTGTCTGTTTTTGTGTCTTTAAGGCTTACAAGATCCTGACTTCAGCTGCTGTGCTGGCTGGTCTCTAAACAAATTTGGAATATAAGTATATTAGGAGGCATAAGCAAAGTCTTCTCTACCTTCTCACTACCCCGTGGCAATGCAAACACAGCATCTGCAGATGAGATGAGACAATCTTACTCATCTTTAACAAAGAGTTCCAGGTCACGGGGGACTGCAAGTGCTAAAGTGCTTCTTTCTTGATTTACACAGCTGCAAATTCTGGACGCATATGAATCTGCACAGAAAGGCGAGCTCATGAATTATGAACGAATATTATGTGCCAAAACACATCAATCTTTATCAGTCACAAACAACCCAAGCACCATCAATTCATAATGTTGACATTTGCACAAAACTTATAAAAACAATCAATAGAATTGCACGGATGACTGGAAAAGGAGAGTTGTCATTTTTTATATAATTTAATACTAGCCTTTTAACTGACTACCGAAAGCTGAAAGACCTTTATAATAAAACTGACAGAGTCGGTGCTCCCATCAAAAGTCAGCTCAGCAGCGTTTGCCCACATCTGCTGTCTCGCTGTCTGCCCTAGATGCCAAACAGATGAATTTATCCATTAGCTCCTCTCCTCAACACTGCTGATGAACAAAGGCCAATATTTGCTCGCTAAACATGTGAAAACCTGAAGACTCCTGAAGAACATAAGAGAAAAAAAGCTATGATCACTGAAGTCCTCAGATAAGTAAAAAATGTTTGAAAATGATACAGCAAGATTAAGAATGAAACAAAGCAGAAGCTGCAAGTTAGCGCTTCCAAAGTAGTTGAATTAACAATACTTTAATGAGGCATTTTAGAGAGGAGTTTGCTTACTGACATTTTTCTTTATATTACTATTATCTACTATTATCTACTATCTACTACTATCTACTATAATTATATTCAAGGCTATTTTGATATCCTGTTTCCTTAACATTAGGACTACTGATCGTTGCATGAGGATAAGTTTCAAAACTGAATATCTGTTCAAAGAGCACAGATACAGTAGCATGTCTACGTGTGGCAGGTCTGCCAGGACTCTTGTTTCTAAGGCCAGAACAGACACTTCTTGAAAGCAGCTTTGGGGCCGAGTGCATTAAAAGAAGGGGAAGCCACTGCGGTTTTCCCTGCCTGCTGTCGTGCAAGGAGGACTTCCTTATGTTAGAAGTTAAAGCAAGCCCATACCCGCCGGCTACGTGACCAGCCGTGCCCAGGGTCGCCAGGTGAATACAGCCCTTGTTCTCCAGGCCGTACAGGCAGCGATAACAGCTCTGCTCGAAGGCAGTGAAAGGAAAGCGCTGCCACTCACGTGTGGAGAAGCGCTTTGATCCTTGGAGCTCCTGCCCAAACATGTCCCACCCCGTGAAAAATGGAGCGCTGCGGTGGGAGCATATGACCGGGCATTTCTCCTGTAAGCTTCCCTCATCCTTACAAAAAATCAAGCATTGCCTTTAAACACAGTGCTGTTAGTGTTGCTGGGGGTAAGCACATGCTCACATGTGAGTGCTTTGATGGCTTAGTGGCTGCATTGCTGCTTACTTTTATCTAACCCCATGTCTGAGCCAGCCCCTAAACCCTGGAGCGCGGAAAGAACCGTTCTGCAACTCAAAAGATGTGACAGGCACGAAAACAGGCACGTGAGAGAAGGATTAACTATTTACTCCGTCCGTTCAGGATGCTCTGTGAGCCCTATCGATGCTCACTGTGAAAGCTGGGCTGCCTTTCCTCCGCCCCACGAAGAAAGACAGACCCTTTAATTTCTTATCTGGACGGGCAGGGAAGTTTTGCTGACTGTTAGAACAGTTAAACCACACGGGTCCGAAACCACAGCGCGGAGCGGGGAGCAGGCAGAGAGCTGCAGAGCCGTGCGAGGCGAGGAGAGCCTCGGCGCGCCCACCCACGCATCCCCCACAAAGCTTCCGTCATCAATACACCAGCATTGATCTTCCTCTCACTTACCAGTGTTAAACTGGGAATAATTCCATCACTGTTGATGTAAACACTAGTATAGAATTGGTTAAAGCCGAAAATCATTAGGGAGACTGTGTTATTGCCTTGAAATGCAGGTTTCAGAAGGACAGTCTTTGTTTAACTATGTCCCCATCAATAACATTTTCATGAGCACCTTTATTTGTTCTAGTCCTGCTCCTCAGGTCCAGGTCATTATAATAACAATTTAAAAATCCATTTCAAGTCCAGGGCCTACTAAAATCTCCAAGATCCTTCTTGCACCAGCTCTAATGTGCTACAAATACTTTTTCTCCAGAACATCCAGGCTGATAAGAGTCACCAATTAGAGCACAGCCAGCCCTGTGAGCAATTCGGAGCCACCCACACTTTGTGCTCCACCCTGACCTTCCTCCCCTCGCAGGAGGGCAAGGGCTTCTGCTTTCTGCTGGACATTTAAAGAGGCTCTTTCTGCACAGGAAGAATTTCTCCCTTAAGGGACTGCCCAGCCCACACTAAATCTCACACACCATGAGCTCACATTTCCTTGCAACCGAGGGGAGAGCCCAAGCTCTTGACCACCCTTGAAATAAAACCTGTGACTCAAATCTTGTGTGTGACTCACAGCTCCTTGTGCAGGGGCCCCGTGGGTGCCTGTCCACCTATTCGGCCTGAGCTCTGTCTTCACCCAAACTTCATATCCTACAAGGTGCTCCTAAACCCAAAGAGGCTCCTGGGGATGGCTCCTGAGGGCTGACAGTAAGGCACAAGGAGGGACATGGAGGATACACACGGGGCACTGCAGAAACAGTTTTCATCCTAAATCACCCAAAATTAAGAGAGATCCATACGAGATGGGAGATCTGTCCACCCCTGGGAGATCTGTCCTTCAAAGGATTTGAAAGCTATCTGCTACTTTTTTCTGAGATTATAGATGTTAGATTTTTCACCCGTATCATTGAAGTAAACCTGCCCAGTGCCAGTCCCAAAGAAGATGGAAAAGCAAAGCCTGAGCTCTCTATTTGGGTCAAGTTTGTCGCAGTTTAAACAAAGTACATAAAAGCCTCACAATGCTATCAAAGGCAGTTATGAAGCTTAGCAAAATCTTAAGATTCACACACCAAAGATTATCTCACAGTAAGTCGACATTTGTGGGATCTCTCCTGGGCCTATTAATTTAGCACATCTTCCAATTAAAGGAAGATTAAACATACTTGAAATCATCACTCCTCCTTCCCCTGTCAGCCTCAGACTTCTGCACTTTTCCTGCACCCCTTGGGAGGGCAGGCTGAGAAACACATCCAGCGCCAGGTCCCTACCCGCTACGGGCAAAATCCCCAGCTATCAGCTCTGACATATTCCTAAGGTTTCCTGGGCATACACCTCTTGTTCTGAGGAAAATGTAAGTCATTTCTAACTGTCATTCTTCAAAACTCCCTTCTTGTGTGGAGCTGCTATTCCCATTAACTCCACAGTACGTTGGCTGAAAGAAAGTCATTATTTTTCAGGCAGTCTCCCAGCTGAGAAGACGCAGCCAGGTCTGGATTCAGACCTGAAGTCCTCAGTTCCTGCTGCACAGCTGGGGAGGAGCCCCAGGGAAACCAGCTTTTTACTCACAAAGCTTTGTTTCAGAGCTGAAGCTAAATGGGATGAATATGGACATTTGTGCCTCAGATCACACGGGGAGTCGCACATGAGCCTCCACATGTATTAAAACTGGAGCCTAGGCCCCATTCACGGGGACATGCCCTTCAGCTCTGCTCATCCAAGAGCCTCCTCTGAGACTGCCCGGACACCTCTCACACTGTAAATACCCGAGATTTCTCCCATTGCCAGCGTGACCTCTTGCAGAAGGCGTGCGTAATGAGAGGAAGACTGCGGCACTCCAGGAATTACGGTTCACTCTCAACCTGCCCACAGCATAAAGATGAAAGAGAAAGAGGCTGCACAAAAATGGCCAGATCAGGCCTACCTGCAGCTCCAGCACACAGTGCCCGCTCTGCTATTTGGGCTGCAGTTTCTTTGCTTTAATCTCCTCTTGCTGCACACTTCTATGACTCCAGCCAGTGCTGAGACGTTCTTACTTGGCAGTTTAGGAGGAATTTGAAGACCACCACGGCAGGCTCATTTAGGAAGCCAGGGCTTGCCGCGCACGGGGGCCCGCAGCACAGCCCAGCTCCTCTCGCCCTCACACCCCACCGAGGCGCAGCAGCCTCCAGATGGTATCTGCCCAGCTGCATCCCTGCATCTTTCCAGCAGGACAACGCTCCCCATTTATCAGATGTATTTCCCAGTTGGGAAACACAAAGGGCTGGGGAGGAACAGGCAGGGAAGGGGCTGGGAAAGCTCCTAATTAAAAGCAAGGAGATGCAGCCCAATTGCTAGGAAGCAGCTGTGTCCCTTGACCAGGTGCTCATCATGTCGTGGCACCGTGAAAGCACAGTTTGCTGGTTAATACCATGAAGTCTTAGACCTCTGAGACATCTCCAAAATGTCAGACCTACCCAAAGACTTATTCTTTTGGAAGCTCAAAATGAGCAATATTCAAAGCACCCACAGACTTTGGTATTGAACATTTTTTCATTTCTCGCTCACTTGTTCTGGGTCGCACATCCACAAAGCAATGAACTATACCCTTCTTCCTCCCATTCACCAGTTTCCTCCCTTCCCAGCTAAATTTAAGCTGCTCGATACAGTCATTTCACTCCATTTCTGCCTACAGAAAGCTGGTGTGACACAGCTGCCAGGCAATGCAGATCCTAAGCCATAGTAATAACAAAGGTGGATTGTGAATCATTTCTGTCTCACTTTGGTACAAGATGATTTTTTTTTTTAATTATTATTTTCCTTCTCCAACCACCACTGCAGAAATAACTTCCCGTGTAACTCAGGAAGGCTCTGATGCCAGCAGGACCTGTCCTCTCACGCACACAATAATGTTGCTTGCAGGTGATTCTCTGCATGGGAGAAGTTCCTTCACAGCAGGTTAAATTGCATCTTCCTGACCTGCCTCATGGCAAAACTGAAGCACAGGCCTTGGCACACGTGGGAAAAGGGCACTGCTTGTCTGCAGGGTGCTCCTGAAGAGGGCATTTCACCCACAGGCTGAAGCATGCCCCTGCTTGCACAGCAGCAGCGTGCACCATCACCCCATGAAAGAGCTGCTGAAGGCGCCTGCAGGGAGAAGCAGCAGAAGGGGCAGAAGAGGCCACAGCATCGCTGCCACCTCCTTCAACCTCATCCTTCTGCCAAAAGGGACAAGCAGCTCTATCCCCACCGCAGCCCAAAGAGACGCCCCTCTTCTGTCAAGAAGCAACTTTTCACCTTATAATGAAACAGTGAAATCCTGTATAAATGAAATGTATACACATTCCTAAACCTCCACGTGGTTCTCATCATCCCAAGAAGCCAGAGCAAGGCACGGCCTGCGTGTGGGCAAAGAGCTCGGCTCCTCTCCTTGTCTTGTCAGGGCACATGTTTCATACTGCCTCTTTGGAGTGCCCCTAGGGAAGGGAGGCACTCAGCTGAGCACGTCCCCCCTAGAGATGAGCATCTCTGTCGGCGCTGCCTCTCCGTTTCCTTGCGGGCTGCGTGTCCAGGGCCCGGCGGCTGCAGCTGGGGCCTCCAGCTCATCACAAAGGTGACCCTGAAGACCAGAGCCAAGCCTGCAACGACAGCTCAGAGCAGGGAGCTGCACTTGGAGGCTGGAGGGGAAAGTGGGGAGCGCTGGGAAAAGCAGACAAATGGGAAAGCGAAGGAAAGTGAGAGGAAGGGCACACGAGGACACGGAAGCCAGGAGGGATGCTCGAGAAAGGAAGAAAGACTGAGAAAATCCCAAAGGCAGACAGGAAGGGGATGCTCCCCGCAGCCAGGGATGCCCATCGAGATGCTCCCATGTGTGCCACCAGCTCCTCGTGCTGATTTATATGGGACATCTCTGGGTGCGAGACATCTCTGCGTGTATGTGCTTGTAATAGCCACTACTCCATCCCACTCTGAATCAAGAAGAGAATAGAAGGGGAAAAAGGGAAGAGAAGGGAAAAAAGAGAAGGGAATGGGGAAAAAAGGGAGAGGAGAGGAGAGGAGAGGAGAGGAGAAGAAAAATGTGGTATTTCTTCATCCAAGGCTTTCAATGAGGAAAATAAGTAGGATGGTGAGAGATTTAAAGCCAAGAAATATCACTTAATAACAGGCAGATTTTGATAAAAAGATAAAAACACATGAACATATTTTTCTATGTGGTTTAATATAAGTCTTCATATGTGTCCTGCATATGAAAAGTCATATATTCAGGTATATAAAAATACTGGTCATCCCTGAGACAGCGGGGCCCAGGCAGCAGAGATACCTTCACAGCAGATCCAGGTCTAGATCCAAGTCTAGGTCCCTGTGCTTGGGCTGGGGCATCAGGTGCTCACAAAGAAGAGCAGGCAGCGACACTTGGGCATCTGGGAAGGCATCACAACATAAAGATCAAACTACTCCCACAGGTAAACAGTGAGGACAAGAGCAAGTGCACAATTATAACACAAGAACTCCTGAATTAATACACAGAAAATATATCACTCTTCAAGGGTGATCAAACTCTTGATATATGTGGCCCAGATGTGTCTGGAATTTCCATCCTTCAAGACAGATACACACTATCTCAAAAGACACTGAGAAACCTCAGACAGCACATCTAAATGACCTCCAGAGAACCCTTCCATCTGAATTTTGGAGCTGCTGGAGAGAGTCCAGCGCAGGGCTACCAGGATGATCAGGGGCCTGGAACATCTGCCCTATGAGGAAA
>JAVCKT010003280.1:0-16378 GCA_032273925.1 Rhynchotus rufescens | reverse complement strand
GCCCAACTCACCAGCCTATCCAGGTCCCTCTGGATGGCAGCACAGCCCTCCGGAGTGTCGGCCACTCCACCCAGCTTAGTGTCATCTGCAAACTTGCTCAGGGTAAACAATAGACTTAACTAAAATCTAACATCTGAATTTATAGCCAGAGAACCGATTCAAGAAATTCAGATCAGCGCTGAACCTCTGGAGAAAGGCTGATAAAAAGATAACCCTAAAATCTACACACATAACTGAAAAGGAAAAAAGTTGTTGTTGATCACCGCGTAGAGGAACCTACTAATTCAAATGCATAGAAGTGTGGATAAGAAAAGTTCATAGACTAGAAAGACTGAATCATTGGAGTCTACCAAGATAAATTAAAAACTTCAGGGAATGAAGACCTCCCCATAAGCCAGACAGCTGGTAGAGAGGGACACTTTCTCCTGGTGGACAGATTCAAAGGAAGTTAAGGACAGGGTCATGTATCAGCCAGCCTTAGACAAACATATACCTCCACACACTTAAATAGTCTTTTAGAACAAGCTTCATTATACTAGAAGAAGCATGTGCCATTTTTCTTCTGCAGAAGATATGGAGCGAGGATGCTAGAATGATGATGATTCACTTTGGGAGAAGACGATGGATGTTTTGGTCTGATTATCTGATGTTGCACCACTGCCGATTAACTACTACTGCTTAGCATATGAAAAGAGAAAGTCCAAGAAATGCAGCCCATTCATTACGGAGTTAGTTCACATCTAGTCAATATGAGTATTTTAAAAGCATGATGTCTTAGTGGTGATGGATATGAAAGAATAATCATCAATTTATGGGCCTAATTATGCTTATGCTTTTGTGTATGAGGGGGTAGATTAAAGAAAATGTTTTTCCTTCTTGCACGAATGGTGCAGAAGGATTCCATCACTCAAGACACATCTCTCTTTCATAGCACCTTCAGTCCATATAAATCCCAGAGGCTGTAGTGATCAACAGTCCCCTGACATCACTCCTCACCTTTCTGATGCTACCAAGGCAGGCTTTGAACAATCTGCTGGACTCGAAACCATTTCATTCACCATCTTAACCAACCTTGACTGACAATGGGTCATGACACACGCATCTTTTGGACTTCTGCGATCAAACTGTTTTGCAAGAACATCCATCTGATGGGATAAAACCTCCCAGAAAACACACATCTATCCATAGGAAGTTTATACCCCAAGATGTACAATGTGCATACCGAAGATGCTCAGACATGTGGTGACCCAATCACGTGAGCCTCAATTTATGTAGTCTGATGTGCACGATGATGAAGTATGATGTGGTTACCTGCACATGCGTGGGATCTCTTCCTGACAGCAAAGGCTTAGATGAGAGTGAAACATGAATTTAACACCCTGCACAAAAAGCAAACTCGGGGAGAACACAATTAATTGTGCTGCAGTCCCCTGGAAGGTCTTCATCCAAAGAATTAAAACACGTAACATCATATGCATTTTTTCCTTTGGGAGGTAGAACGAAGAGAACAGCATCAGGCTTGCAGGAATCAATAAAAACATGTATTGTAGTTGTAAATTAATTTACTGCCTCTCTTTCAATTCAATTCACTCCCGTCAGATAAGTCTATGTGCATATCCAGCTCTGCCATACACTAGCAATGGGAAGGGTCATATTTAATATGAGCTGTTAGAGGTGCGAAGGGAAAGGTCATACTGAGGAGCCATGATCCTCAGTATTGCCCTGATTAGGAATCATAAGTACTCTTTAATTTGCTGATATTTTGAATATTTTGTTACTAGCATGACACGCTGCCATGGGGAGGACAGGAGCATTGCTGGAGCTGTCTCAGGCCTGACCTTCCAGGGAAAGGGGTCCTAGATACTCTGGCCATAACGGATTCACCCTGTGTGGGCACCAAGATATCCAAAATGCTGGGAAAGAAGTGCAAAACGTGAGATGAATAGGGAGCAAACCCTATTTTTAAAGCTCCAGTAATCACCATCTATGACAAAATACCAGTACTCTGGGAGAGCAAAGCGCAAGGCAGCAGTCTGACACATTCACGAGGTTTAGGCACACGGATTAAATCGAAATTTCAATTTAAATGCCACGTGGGTTATGGTTTCACGTACTTTAAAATCCTGCTTCCCCAGGATGATATAATCCCTAGTGGAGGCACAATTCTGTTGTATTATTTTCATGGTCAGGCATGAGCATTTGCTTTATATATTTTTATTTAAATATCAATCTCAATCTTGAGAAAGCTGCACCTGTCATATTTGGGCTGCCTTTGCAATGTGAATAGATGCAGTAAGTTGATTTGAAGAAGACCACACCAGTGGATGAGATGCAGTCGCTCCGTGCAAAGCCGTTATTTCCTCCTCTGGAAGAGCACCACTCCCAGTAGGATTCAGCACATCTATGGCACTACTCACAGAGCCTGCAGCATCGAAAGAAGGGGATAAAAAAAAACGAGGAAAACAAAACAAAAAATCTTTTCCTAACTGCCAAATCCAGCACTTTTGTTTCTGCTCCTTGGAAACAAGCTGCAGTGTTCTGGGTTTTGCAAAAAGCAGCTTGCAACGGGTGAAAGCCAAGACACGACCGGACAACTGCACTCTGACTGAGCCTGCATCTGTCTGAGTGCAAAACAAGAGGAAGAAGAGAGCAGTGACAGGCAAGGTGCAAACGTCCCTGATCCCGTGGCACGTGCTGGAAAAATAATGAATAAAATTGAAGTTGAGACGATGTATGGCAAGCAGCGGGTGATGCTCTTCTCCTCCTCCTCCTCTGGATGGAGGGATGAATTTTTAAAGATAACTTGCCTTTATTTTCCAGCGGGGAAAGAGTGGGGGGACAGACTTCCAAAAATAGGCTCAGCCTGTCACAACTGCTCACCGTCAGCTGGTGCTGAGATTGGAGCTGATCTCCTGGGGAGGAGGCTGAGAGCAGCGAGTAAAGCAGAAGAGCAGCTACTCTTGCCACAGCGAAGGGACAAGAAAAAAAGTCAAGTGACAACCTGCAGTCAATCGCAAACAATTCATAAACTAAAAAAAAAAAAACCCAAACCCTCCAAAAACCAATAATCTGCAAGTAAAAATACCTAAATGCATCAACACATCAGTTTCCCATCAATTATTAGCATACGTGCAATGCTCTCCAGTATTGAAAGTGATGCCACCACCTTAATGTGCTCCCCATTTGGACCGGGACAAATACAAGATTATTGCCTTTTTAAGTAAATTCATCCAGCGAATTAAACATAAACATCCTCTTTGATTCTCCAATGTTATCCTAAAAAGGCTCCAGTTCTCTCTATCCTAAAAAGGTCTCTGTGGCAAACAGACACACTGAATTCATAAGATGCTCAGAACAGAAACAGGTTTCAGCCTTTTAGGTATGCAGGTGCCCAAACTGAAAGTCTTTTTAGGAAAAAAAATATAAATAAACATACTGAAATCCCAGCAAGATTTTCCTCAGTGCTGAACATTTAGAATTATACAAGAAGGTAGGGAAAAAATAAACAGCCCTATCCTTATTAAATGAGCATCCTCATTATCCATGCAGGTGTTTTTGCTTCCTGCTGCCCGAAGGAAATGTATTTTGTCTGCATAATCTTTGCCAATAACTGATTAATTTTTTTCATTATTATTCATCATTAACTCATGAAATTTGTTGCCTTTCCTCAGGTCCACAACGCAACCCATTTGCTGGCAGGTTATAGGTGGTTTTGTTGCACAGAGCTATGAAACGCTGATTTTACAAAGCTAGGATACTGCCCACTGAAAAATAATATTTTTTAAAAAAACAAAATCATACCTATAAGCCTTATGGATGATCCCACCGCGTTTCTATGCACTGCATATAGACACCCCGGGTGCAATCTCTGTCTATAGACCATTTTTTCCCTTACTTTATAACTTCATCTAGTTCTTTATTTCTATTTCTGCATACCACTAGTTAAATTTCATTATTATTGCTATTATTACTAGTATTACTACTATTGCTATAGATGTTGTATGTTATTACCAAGAACATTTCTGCAGTGCAGGTGGATGCAGCACTGCTGCTGTTGTGCAACACGTTGGTCCCAATTCAGCAGGCAACAACCACAGAACTTAACTTTGGTGGTAAATTAGAAAAATATATATAAGCTGTAAGTAAAAAGCTTTTTGTGGTTTTTTTTAATGGCAGGAATGATTTTATGATTAAGGTAGCAGAAGGAGACTCCAATGAATTACATAAAACGAGGAGGACCCAATACTGGTGATTCATGGGTCCTCCTGCCCCTCTGATTGGGCATCATCAAAAGACAATAAAATAATAAATAAAGTGCCAAAATAATAAAATTCATAATACAATAAAATTAATGGCAGTAATCAGCTCCTGAACTCAGCGTCTGAAGATGAGTGCACGGGAAATACATCACGTGTTCACCATCATTTAGGCAAATCCTAGCCTGGAGCACCGTCTTCTCACTCTGGACGTGTTTATTAATGCTTTTACAAGAGCTTTTATGGTGCCCAACCACATCACGAACAGATCTGGAGATTACTGCTGGCAAGAGCTCAGGAAGAACAAGCCAGCAAGGTGGAGCCCGAAGCCTGCTGGAGCCTGAAGGCGAAGACTTGGTATGTGAGAGGTAGCGGAGCAGCTCTAAAAGCCAGAAACTTCACCCCAAAACAGGTGGTGTTTAGGTGGGCGCATGTAGGTACCATATAATCATTTGGGGATGTTAACTCCTAGGAGAGATAAATTAGGGGAAACCAAGATTGCTCATTTTGACCCTTTGCTGCCAGCAACTTCTGGTCATTGCTAACAAATTAAAGCAGCAAAATACTCAACCATCGCTGAATTTTCTCTGTTGGTTGAAGGCACAAAAAATTAGATCTAGTTATAGATGCTCTCAAAGTTGCCCATGAAATATTAGTAGAGTACTGAAAAGGCGGGTAAAAACAAGCAAATGTCTGAAATGTAAGTGTTATAGCAAAGCATAGCCATAAACCAAGTCACACACCACAAAATGAGGTACTGGGTAATGATGATAACAGTTTCTTCATAGGGCTTTTTATGCAAATTCTCCATTTGACTTAAGGATGTTGTTTCTGGGCAGATGACAAAGCTAAAGTACTGCAGATAAAGCATGGCCTCTTCCTAGTAAATGTCTCTAGAGACACCTGGGCAGCCTCCAAAGACAGAGCCTCTGCAGCTCCTCATTTTGCTGTGTACAAGTACGATGAGAATGATGACCCTGGGAGGCTGAAGCTGGACCAAGAACCCCCTTCTTCGAGTTATTTTTTGTGGTAGCCAAATGCCTTGGAGACCAATGTGCACTTAGAGAAGCAAAAGACCGATCCCTCAGCAAAGACTGATCATTTAGCCTCACTGGGAGCTAGAGCTAGTTTGAACTGCTTCCCAGTTATGTGCTCTCAACTTTCCCATGCTGAGATAGTAACGCGTGAATCACACACTCATGCATTATAGTGAGTGACAAAGAATTTTGGCTACTGAAAAAACAGAAGGTTATTTCAAGACAAAACCGCCCTGCAACACTGTCATTTAAATCATGAACGGCTCTGCCTCCTCGCTTGATTTCTTTCTCCCAAAATACTTCTTCTTGCATTCTGGCAGTCGGCAACAAATAGATCTTAGCATTTGCATTTCAAGCAAGAAGACGAATCCAGATCATTGCGCCAAAAGGACTGAAAAAATGTAAACATGCCCAAACTTCTCAAAGACATCCAAACTTTGCCAGCTGGGGATGGCAGTTTGGCAGTCCCCACGATCTGTAGCAACAGAGACAGAGTATCTTTTAGTCCCTGATACATAACTTATGATCAACCAGAAGATGCTCAGCCCAGTTTTATTCCTGTAATGTGCGCAGGGCAGCAGAAAAAAGAAATACTGAACAACCAGGTTTTTGAACACTTATACAGTTGATGAGTCAAGCACATTTCCTGAAAATTTCACTTGAGCTTGCTGCCTTGTGGACTCTGAAATAATCAAATTCCGAATTTATCCCACTCGATTTTCCACTGAAAAAAGCACTGGGACAGGTTGCCCAGAGAGGTGGCAGATACTCTCAGGATATTCCAAAGTTGCCTAGATAAGATCCAGTGCAATGTGCTCTAGGTGACCATGCTTGAGCAGGGCAGGGTGGACTAGATGATCTCCAAAGGTCCTTTCCAATCTCAACCACTTTGTGATTCATTTTATTATTATTATTATTATTATTATTATTATTATTATTATTATTATTTTGTCTAACATGGACATTTGTCAGAGAAAGCACAAACTGTAGCTGTTGCAGGCTCTTTTCCCTTCTCACAGTTTTTAAAAACTATCTCAAAATATGGTTCAACACTCCTTGGCTGCAATGCTGTATCATGCTAAAAACAAGAAAACAAAGAAAACTCAGGAAAGAGAAATAAAAGCTGCTTAGGCATGCTCTTAGATTGTGTTAAATGTGGTTGCTCCACTGATTTGCTACCTCATCAAAGATCAGTTGGGCAGCAAATGTGTCATCTAAAACAGTGGTGTGCAATAAAGGAAAAAAAAAGGTGTGTAGAAGTAAGCAACATTTGAATTAATACAGTATCAAATATACATACATAAACAGTATATAGCTTCTCTCATATGTCCAGGATCGATTTTCACCTTAGATGATGCACAGAACTGGGGATGAAGACGATCTTTTGCAAGAATGCCTACGCCATTTTATTACTTTGTCTCTCAAATACTATCCCTACAAAAAGGGAGGAAATATTATATTTATTTTTTTCTCTTTTTCTAAGTGCCCAGCAACCTTTTGGTAAATCATTTTTCATTTTACTCAAAGAGACACAATAAATCTACCACAGGCTAACTGGAAAGATCCTCCCTCCCACAAATAAATCCTGACTGTTGCATATTTCCAAGCACAGAAGAATATTAAGAAGGAAAACCACAGTCTTTCACATCTCATTGAAACGAACAGAGAATTAACCTTGAAAACTATTTTAATGCATGGGCAAAGTTAAGACCACAGAAGAAAGCCACAAGTTAGAGACAGACCTGTGGAAAAACCCAGCATTGGGAAAGTTCTGCAAAAGACTAGCAAAGCACCATTAAGGAAATGCTTGTGCAAGAAAACAGAGATTTCCTATTCATATTTCTTAACTTGACAAGGTATTTTTAGAACACATTCATATTTATGAAGATCAGTGAACTCTATGAGCAGAGGGTTGGATGAGGTGGCCTCCAGGGGTCCTGTCCTTTCCACCTGAAATTATTTTATGGAAAGGTACATTATAAGATGAAGTATGGGTGTAAAATGCCTGGTGAGAAAACATCTCCCTAGATATTTAAATAATACATAGCAGTATGATGCAATGCTCACATTAGGAAAAATTCTGTCATGCTCAAAGATTCTATGAATCTCAGAATTTTTGCTCTTTGATATATTGAACACTTTTTTTTTTTCTTTTTTTGCACTAAGGCAACTTTGCAGAATTAAAAGACATTTCTCAATATCAAATAAAACTGATTATTTTAATGGCCTTTCAAATATAACTCCAGGCACAGGCTCAACTAGCATATCTTCAAGGGAGTGAATGAATTTAGTGGCAATGATTTCTTCCCTATATTCCTTTTCATTCCAAAATGCAAACTAATTCTAATGGATTATACATGCAAAAATGTAACAATAATATCTACTTTCTGGGCAGAAGCACCAGAAAAAAAAAAAAGAAAAAGAAAAAGGCAAAGAAATTAAACCACAAATCTGTTTGCAGCCTCAGACCATTCCTCTTCGCATTTATGTCTTTAAAAATGTGTGAACTGAAAACTGCCTTTGCATTTTCTTACAAATAAAAAGAGCTAAATATTAGCAAAATTTGGCAAGATTCGCAGTGGTCCCTAATCAGTAATCCTACAGCCAGACACAAAGATCACATCCCTTAAGAGCACTTTATTGAAGAGTACATGTGGAAAGCCAACCTGCCATTAAAACTTTGCAGACCACACTCATCATCACAGATGGAACAGTAGCCAAAACATGACAAAGTTGTATTTAAAATCTCACCCACTTGTGAGAAGCATCTGACATTCCAACCCTCCCAAGTCAAGCAGGGCACATAATGAACCTAAAGTGATATATCCATATAAAGAATGTATTTTTTGTTTCTGTGTGTGTGTTTGTATGCATGGTAGATTTACATAAGTATATACACAAATATATAATATATAATGTACATAATAAATATGATGTGTACATTATATACATATATATAAATACACACATATATATTCTATATATACACATGTAGTGCTATAGCTGATCGTAGTTGAGCAGGAAAGTAGCACTGAATGATTTACAGAGGTCCAGTACAACCTCAACTACTCTAATTTTATCACCTGGAGCTAGGGAATGGAGTGATTTTCCTTTTCTTCACTCTTTCCTTTTTCTTCACTCATTAAAACACCGTTAATGGGACTTAGCATAGTCTCGACTCTTACACTTGAATGAGAAAAAGAGTTCAGCTGAGCATGTTCTACTTTTAAAAATGCAGAAGGGGAAGTAGAGCAAGAGCAAAGCAGCTGAGTACTACGGTCTTCTCTCAAGCCTGCTCTGAGAAAGTACTAGCAAATGAAGATATATGTAAAAAAGATGAAGGTGCTAGTATATGCTTTCTCTATTCAAAATCTTATAGGAAAGGGTTTAGGAAAGGAAAAGGAAGGACCTGTTTGTTCATCTTTGTTTTTTGGTTTCTCAAAATGCTAGGGATAGCAGCCCTCAGACTTCAGTAGATTCACTTTTCCATCACCAAAAATACCCAAATGTTCTAAAAGTTCTTCAGCCTTCTCAGTCTATTAAAAAATAACTTTCATAAATGTTGATATCAACTGTACGATGAGCACAGTGTTCTCTCTCATACTCTGTTCATTTGAGAAATTAGGTGGTCCAAGAAATTGCCACTAATGAAATCTGGGAGTAGCTTCAAACAAGGAGTTAAAGGTTGGAGAGCATCAAACTAAGGTTATCTGTTCTGCTTAATATCTGGGCCACCATATTCTATTAAAAACACCAACTACTGAGAAACTTTTCCTTCATGTCTATTTAGTCAGATTAATAAATAAATAAGTGGAACACGGCTGGAATCTATAGTGACTTTAAACACTTAAATTTTCATCACCTTCTAGCACATATAATTTTTTTTCTCTTTTAGGCGAGTATCTGACAGATAACAAGTTGTCTATCTCCTTTTTTCTCCTTCTCCTAGAATAAGTGTCTGCTGCAGATTTATTATCAACTTACTAATAAACATATTCAGCTTGCTAAATAAATTTAATTACAGCTAATGAGCTCTAGATAAAAGCTACTGAACTATAACTGATATTCCAACAGCTTGCATACAACAGGCAAAGACAAAGTAATTCAAATGAGAAAAAAAAACCAAGGAAACAAAAGCTTATTCTTCCTCGAAAAGCAAAATAAATGAGAATTTTATAGGGAGAATTTTTGACAAAAGAAGTCATTCTTTGCATCTATCGCATTCACTAGTCTCATTCATGGGACATCAAATTCCAGCAGAAGTTCAGTACTCAAAATTTTCATTCTTAGTGTTGTTCTTTCACTAAGTTGGTTATACTAATAAAAGCTATTAGTGTTTTCTAACACTGAAATTGGTAATACCACGAGGATGTCCCATAATGTACTCTTGAATATAAAAAGCTAAGATGAAGCGAAGCCTGAAGACACATTTGGGTAACTTCAGGAGTTTTAAATGTCTGTAATGATAAACCAAAACCAAATAAAGTCCAAATATTAAAAAGCTGGGAAATTCAGATTAACAGCTTTAATTAAATGCAACGAAGCACTGAAAGCATAGACAGAAAGAAAGTGGTTGGGAAGCCCTGAAGATTGCCCAGAGAGCTGGGCAGACACACATAGGACTTCTTCAGCTTTAAGATAATTTAAGAGATACCACATACATATATGAATGTTCATGAAAATGTTACTTTTTCTAACGTTTATGGTGTGAGAAAGTTTTTTGTACATTCTTTTCTCTTCTCTTATAACCAGGGCTTTCGTTTGCAAAGGTATTACCATTCAGGAGATCCTCATGCAAATCTTAACTGAAAGGAAGTTTATCTCTCCAAGAACATCCACCACGATGTCCCATTTGCAAGGTTCACTCTAAATCCCCAACCCTGATTTAGTTTATTCTGATTTCAATATAAAAGGTCTTGGCAATGCCAGCAATGGCATCCAATTGATGCAAACATTTTCATCATAATATTTCACTTTTGTGGCACAAAGAGTCAACTCATCAGGAAAGTTGGGTTTTGTAGGGAGGAAACTACTTGCTGCATGGTAACGTATCAGCCAGTGGTTACAGCATGCAAAAACATCGTGTTAGACTGGCTAACAAGGAAGAGATATCAAGAAAACGCTGCAAGGAACAACCTCAGTGTTTGATTTTATGTGTATATGTATATATATATATATTTAAATGTCTTTTGCAGTATAAAACTTACTTTGCCTCTTCAAAACCTTGTGATTTGTTCGTGGCTATATCAATCATTGCTATTGCCACAATCTTGGCAATAGCAACATTTGCTATATATTACTTTCTGCCTGATGTGTACTATGTGGTCCTCCAAAAGCCAAAAAGCTTAAATTCAATGGACACAGTCAGCCTCATGAAGGCTCATTGAACTCAAAAATCAGTAGTTAGGAGTTAAAGAGTAGATAACTAATTAATTGCTCAAAGGGATCAGAGATTGGTCTTTTGGAAGGTTTGAAGAATATGGGTTAAATTGAGTATTAGGATAAACTTTACTAGACATAGTGCAGTGTTGGAACAGGGCTTGTAGAGGGGCTGTGTGATCTCAGTCCCTGGGGTGTTTTATGACCTGTGAGACAAACCTGATGGCAAGAGATGATCTTTCTCCTGAGCAGGAGATGGGACTAGATGACCACCACAGGTTGATCAAAATTCCTATGATTCTAGGAAAACTTAAGTTACGTTATATGAACATATAAATATTTCCTTGTTTATCTGAGACCAATATGAAAAACAAAGAAAATAATTCTTCTGCCCTTATTATACAACAGACTGCTCTACAGAGACCAAAATGTAACACTGAAGGTTGGGAGGACAAAGTAGCTGGTGAAATTCCAGAGCCAGTGAAAACAACTAGAATGGAGACATTTGATAAGAACAAAGGAATATTTTCCATTTCCCTTAAGGATATAACATGATGGTTAATAAGAAAAACCATGTAGATAGGACATAGCACTGGAACATTCCTTGGTCATTTGTTCCTACTTTTGGTTTGATTTTCCTGAGTCTAATGCATGCGGTACCACTGTCTACCTGTCTCTCAATCTCCTATAAAGTCTGGACACATTGCCTTGTTTCATCAAAATCTGACAGCATTTCAACAGCAAATACATTTCTACAGGTTTTTTAAAACTGGCTAAAACTGATTTTGAAGTTTTAAAACTGATGTTCATAAAAGACTATTTCTAAGTTCATATCTACGTCTCCTCTGATGACTTAATTTTAATTCAGCATTTTGGCTGGGCACATTTAGACCTGTGTAACAAGTTGAGCTATTTGTGACATGTGCATTCCCAAGGGAATATTTCTGAAATCGATTTTCCGGTTACAATTTTCCTCTTTGCAGTCTCCTTAAAGTGGTGGAAAAATATCCCAAAAAAATTGCTACTCTAAATAATGTGCAAACACATAAAACATCAATATCTAATATTGTCATGGGTCAATTATAATTAATGCATTATTTTAAAGTCACTGTTGCTATGACGTAATTCAAAGAACATTTGTGCCTTTAACAATCTCTATATCCAGCAGGGTTGCATAGCTGGGTTTTTTTCCTTCAATTTCTTCATGTAACCTATATAAGACAGAAAAGCAATATATCTGCTCAATGAAATTACAGGATAAATTCCATTAAGTCGCCCAAAAGCAAGACACAGACAGGCACTAGAAAGCTCTGAAGTATTAATGTATTTCCTGAGGCTGGGAGCAAAAGGCAGAGATTGCAAAGATGCTTGTTAAAATTGCATTTCTTGAGCTAGTGGTCACCAATGAGCCCAGTCACAAGAATAAAGAAAGCTCTTCTTCTAGACCCACTAATTGCCTCCATTAATTTCACATATAAATTGCTTTTCTTTGAGCGTTGTTTTTGAGATATGGAAGAGAACTGAAAATCAAAGAAGCCAGAGATGGCAGGAACCATGGCAAATCACAGTAGCATTTACAACACTATGAATAATATGTGGAGGTGAGCAGAAATGATGAGAACCAAAGTATCTATGTCAAGAAGGGATTTTCAGTTCCTGAACACAGCCATGCTTTCAGGTTGTTATCTTAGAAAGAATTTAGGGGCCATCATTTTAAAGGGTAGGGAAAAAAGCACATGTAGTATATTTTAGAATTAATTACTAGCAATGGAAATACGGATTAGCTAAAATTAGTCTACCACACCAAGTCTTCAGTCACCAGGACAAGTCAATGTCTGAACTGCACAGAACTTGGAAAGTGTACCCAAATCACTTGATATCTGATGGAGGAATGAACTAGGATCCATGTAAGGGCCAATAAACGGTCAAACAAGTGAAGAAGGGAGATCACATTAGTGGTTACAACTTGTGTGATACCAAAAGGGGACAAACAGTGTCAAGGGGGCCAGTAAATAGCACATGAGAGCAGCAGAGGGATCCTACCACGAGATATTAAAACTATCTGAATTCTCCTAATGCGTTTGCAATCCTGCATTCCCCACAGTCCACAGTGCCTCTGCAAAATGATGAATTCCCCTTATTACAATGAGCCAAGATGGACAGCAAATGCATCTGAGACTGGTCATGATCCCTGGTCAAGTGCTGTAGAGGAGACTCAGTTCTTCTGAACGGGGAGTGAAAGCTGCCACTATCAGCAGACAATTATACCAATTAAGGCACCTTTTCTCTCTTTCCACTATGATACATGAACCAAAAAGAGGAACAGCAAGGAAGATTTAATAAAATTATACCCTTAGCTTAATAAAATAATTGATTTTGGATAGTTAAATATGCACATCTAATTTTAAAATAAGTCCAATCAAATGAAAGAACAAGACACAGAGCAGACATTAGTCATGTAGTTTGATGTAGTCCTGTACATACCATGTAGAAGGTAGTGACAGTTGGATCGACAAACAAGAATATATGTTAAAATATCCTTGCAATGTATGAGATCAGCAATGAATTTTCAGTTTAGTAGAACCTGTACATCTGAATCGGGAAATGTAAAGGACATATGAGCACAGGAGCTGCTGTACCTGGGACTCCAAAGCCAGTGGTGAGCTTGGGAGGAGACATCAAACTCAGTTGTCAGCAAACATGGACATGACAGGTACATCTTTAAATCTTACCCCTTACTGGCAGCAAAACCCTTTTTAACTGCAGAGAAGCAGGTTTTGTTTCCCTGAAAGCCACAGTCCTAATTTGTCTCTGAGTGAAATGTGAGTGCCAGCCTTCCTAAAGAAATCCAGGCACAGATGAAGCATGTTGCTCATACCTCCAAAACGTGGGAATCCACATCTCCAACCACCTACAGCATGAAAACCAGGAACACGACTCATGATTTCCACCTCTCTTCCTGCAGCTCTTCTATAGTTTTGTAGCAATGAAGTAATGACACAAGAGCAAAGGAGAAGAGAGTGTAAATGGTTGTGAGGACACCACAGATCATCATTGCAATTTTGTGAGCAAAAGCATCTGCCCAATCTTTCCAAAATCCTGCAACTAGAGGGGTTAGCCATTTCCTATGACAAATCCCACCACTTCAAATCATTCCACAGCTTTCTGCAATCCTCAATTTCATTTTTCTGTTCATCCTAAGAAATTGTCTGCATATTTTTACAAGTAGTTTGGCCACAGAAAAATCCACTTAAATAATCAGCAGTCAGATCTCTGCACTGATACACATGTATTATTCATTACGGTGCAATCACAACACCTTGCTTAACATGTCAGGGGCTTCTCTGTCTTCCCACAGAAAGGTTTGTGGGGAACTTTCTCCACTTTTTAAGTACACCAACATTAAGGCTAGTCCATATGCTAAAGCTCTCTCTGCCTCCTCTCCCCTCAATGCCAAGGCATACAAATACGAAGCAAAATCCACCAGGTAAGAGTTTGACTGAATGATTTCCCAGTTCCTCACCACACCAGAGTTTCAATCTGTTGTTACAGATGGGTAAACCCAGCTGAATTTGCACTGATTCCTCTCCATGTGAAGAAAAAACAAATAAAGTAAAACTTTGACAAGTTCTCTGCAGATGAATTAAAAATCAGCTCCATGCAATTGAAATACGTCATGTTATTTGAAAACAGTAGCTTTTTGCTTAGCCCCAGTTGTCAAACAAAAATTTCTAGCAGGCTTGAGAAGAACAGCTATTGATACAAGAAATGAAGATGGAAGAAAAGGAGAAGAGCATACAGTATCTAAAGTTGACTTTAAAGCAGCCGGATGGATAGATGGGTCTTCTTCTTATAAACGCGACCAGGCTTCTCCAGATGGCACTTCATGTTCTCTTACACCAGTCAGGAAGTAAATACAATCACATATTAAAATGACATAAAAAAAAGTATGAATTCTTTTAAACAACAGCTGAAACTGCTGAACCAGAAGCAGGTTACTTTTTTTTTTTTTTTTTTTTTTTTTTTTTTTTCAGCATAAAACATCTTCTGAAACACTTCAGTCTGGATTCTGCAGGCAGGCAGATCACAATTTTATTTTCTTACCAATTCCTTTTTGAATTCAAAATATTTGTGATGAGTTGGAGTAGGATGTATCAAAGATGATTATCCAAAGCAGTTCTTTTCATTATACTTTTAAAAGTGATGAAAACAATTCCTTATAATGTTTACGATAACCTGAGTTACAAAGAAATTAAGGGCTGCATTCTACTAGTCTTACACATATTACACTGTTTCTAATCAAGTCCTAATTCCAGCAAAGAAGCTCTTCAATGACAGCTCAGAGTCATATGGCTAATTGTGCAAGAAAAATAAACTATCCCTAAAAAGCATTAAAATATGCTGACTTACTGTTAAAGCTATTTTTAGTCTATAAGGGTCTCTTGTTGGTTATATTAATGTCCTTACAGCCTTAGACATATGGGCTAGAGCATTTTTTTTTTTAAGCACAAATGACAGGTCAGCCCCTGAAGACGTTGTGAAAATCGCATCTGTATACCTAGCATTAATACGGCCTGCACACCTTGAGAACTGCCAAAAATGCACATTTTTTAGGAAGAAATGCCTTTTTTTTTTTTTTCTCCACATGACTCCTGACGTTGTAGAGCATACTCCAATGCGTCCACCCAGATGCCTTTTCCAAACGCCACGGCTATATTTAGCCCAACATGCATCATCCTCCTGCCGTCAATTCAGCGAACAAAGCGAGGCACAGGATCACGCTAAATGATGCATCCTCAGCTTGTGTCAAGAGCGCAGCAGCGAAAGGACCGCAATACCAATGAGGTTTAAAATGCAGCTCAATAACCTAAAGGAATAAGCGGAGGACGCGGTATGACGGGCACCAATGCGTTTGAATCATGAAGGCAAGAATAAAGATGGGAAGCATAAAATATGCTGACTTACGAACTCTATCTGTTCCTAACTAATCTCTGCTCCCTTGCCATTCGCATACGGCACCATCTGATCCTTCGAGTTTTGCACGCATGAAGAGCTCTTGGCTATGGACTCCACTGGCACGGCCAAATCCCTGCGATTCCACCTGGGCAGGACAGAATGCAAGTTATCACTTCCGACTGGCATAATTTCCTCTGCCCAGAGCGAGCCGGCATGATAACTCCATGCCTCATTACGCCAGCCAAGAAATTCATGCAGAGCACCAGCCCAGGCAGCCTATTGCAGGCTCAGGAGAAGCTGAACCCGGCTACCAAAATTCAAAACAGCTCATGTGATTTTTTTTAAGCACAATGTTTAGTAAATGATAAAATTTAATTGCTTTAGGTAAGAAGCAAAGATATTTCTTGCTGTTGTTATTTGATGTCCATCATCACATATTTGTTGCTTATCTCACCCTTCTGTTAATGGACCATCTTTCTGCTGCTGCACTCCTCGAAGCATGGTCAGTCATCTGGCACAGGTTTTGTGAAGGACGAGGTCTCCTTTTGTCAATGGACGGGAGAACAGGCACTGAGCAGAACCCTCCTACCACAAAGAAGCAGCACTGCAAGGCCAAGCCAGCTAACTCAGTCTGTTCTGAAGGACAGAACCAGGGAAGACATTTCATGGCATGCTGGAGTACTGTGTCCAGTTCTGGGCTCCCCAGCACAAGAGGGATGTGGAGCTGCTGGAGAGAGTCCAGCGCAGGGC
>JAVCKT010003279.1:19678-42986 GCA_032273925.1 Rhynchotus rufescens | reverse complement strand
CAGTGGACCCTCTGCTGCCCTAGCAACACTTAAACATCTTATAATCATCTTATAATCATCTTTAATAAACGCAGCTATACAATCACAAACTAATGTTTGCAGTATTCTGCTTGCTCACAGACTGTTTTATGCCCATACATTTATACAATTTTTAAGACAGAAATCACAAATATGTTCTAATTCAAGTCCTACTTTGATTTTTTTAATTAAAAGAAAAATGCCAGTTAGCAAGACTTGCTAGCAAAACATGAAAACTAATATCACACACTAGAAGGATAGTATAATGTCCAAAAATATTTGAAAATTTAAGCAACTTCACTTAAGGTGAGCAGACACATAAATAAAAACTACAGTGCAAAGTAATTTGCATCTATGGAACTTAAGGACTTAAAATCCAAGAGAAACATGGACACCTAAAATGAGTGTAAGCAATAAAATTATACATTTTTGTATATAGTTACAGCATTCAGTTTTCCTTATTTTTTTGTAATACCATGACACAAAGGTCAACAGGAAAGAACAGAAAAGCCTAACATCCCAGTACTAAAAAAAAAATGAAAGGCATTGATGAAATTCAAAACAAAAGTGAGACAAGGAAATAAACTTATTTACTATCTACACAGTAGCTCTACCTATGTCTGCTAGGGAAAACCTTATTACTCATTTTAATATTTCTGTTTCTTCAAGGACCAGAGTCCCATCACCAAAGCCAGATGGAATATTCTGATTTGCTTTCTTTCCCTAAATATGCCCTGAAAGATGTTCTCCCATTTATGGGATTCCATAAAGACACCAGGACTCTGCACTGGAGCACTCTGCAGCACAAGGACAAAAGGGAAGAGTGAAGAAAAAAGGAAAAAGGGGGGTGGTTTCGGTGGGTCCTGCTTGGTCTCGCACGGCGGCGGCGCCAGCTGTGACTCCCCCTTCTGCACAACCCGGAGGAGCTGGCGCGGCCGCACTGGCAACTGGGAGACTGTTCACAGATAAAGGGTCTTCTCCTAACTAGAGAATTCTTTATTAAAAAAGAAAAAATAAAGGAAAAAGTAAGGAAGTGAGAAGTTCTCTCACCTCAGATACCTAAAAAGCCTTTTCAACACTGTGGTACTGCTGTTTTTCAGCCTGGCTGTTTAAATGGCGATAGGCCAGCTGCACCCCGAGCCCTCATCTACAGAGCAAGGGACCGAGTTAGGAGAGCAAGTAGTACTGGGACCTCCCAAGGATGTTGGCGAGCTTAAGGCCATGCTGCTGCCTGTGTATTTGAACTCCCTCCCAGGCAAGCGAGGAGCACGTGGAACACTCCATACCACTAAAGGTGTCCACACCAACTGAGATGAACTTCTTGGGCAGAAACGCAAAACCTGATCCATTCCTTGATTCAGGTGTTAAACTTTAAATATCTTCTAAACACACTTTGATTTTTGGTAACTGTATTTCTATGCATCTGTCTCGAACAATCACGGAAAAAGGGGAACCACAGGCAGTGCAGCATTTCCAAATGAATCTCCTTTGTCTGACATTAAACTTCATTAAGGAAAAAAAAAAAATCACATAGAACAGATCAGTAGAGAGGCCTACTTCTTTTCAGCATCTATTAAACATTCTGATAACGTCTTCCAGCTAGGACTAATATTCTCTGTGTATAGTTTCCCTAGATCCTGAACTCTGATTTGATTCTGTTGACTTCCATCATCAGATGGGTACTTACTAACTTCACTGGGAGCAGAGCTGCCAAAGCATATTTTTCAGAAGGAAAAATCCCAAAATTAATTTACTGCTAAATAGAAAAAATTAACTTAGTACAAAAATTATCAACCATTGAGCTGTAAACAATCCTGCAGGAGATCTACATTATATCATCTCTCTCAAACCACTAAAGAGTTCTGACTTCCAAAGACAGTCCTTGGACGGGTACCAGAATTGGCTTGTTGATTGTACTACTCATACATGAAAAAAGAATTAGGACCAAAAGGATTTTATAGAAAGCAGAGTTACAGAATACATTTTTCACATCCATTTAACATTGACTTACCACAAGAGCATAATTGCAAACAAAAATTTAATTTACCTATAACTACATCATGGCCATCAACCAAGCCTGCAGAGAACAGCTCCTGAGAAACGCCATCTGCCGTGTCTGTCCAAAAGGTGAAATGAATAAGTATAAGAGCCCACAAAAACAACAAAAAGCATCAATCACCCAGAATATATTTTAGTACCAAAACTCCCAGGGAGACAGGCTTGAAATCAAAATTATTTTTCATTAGAGTTTAAAAAAAAAGTATTCCAATTTTCCAAGGTAATGATTTTATCAGCTTCTGCAGAATAAAAAGCACAAGGAGATGATTTGATTCACTACAAGCCCCACACTACCCATTCCTGGACACTTGCATTTCTCCTCCATTACCACAGAGCTACTCCTGCTCAGGATGCAGCTTGAGAAGCTTCACAACCACAAAAATAAACTTTGTTGGGGTATTACTGTCACTGTCTTGCAAGAGCGAGAGAAAGAGAGATACTTTCTTGTTTCCCCATCGCACTGTTTATCCAGAGACAAAGCAGTGATGTAATCACACTGAAATCACAGCACTGCTCTCCCTCTAAACAATAGGTTTTCTTGCCTGTTGTTACTGGGTCAGAGGAGTTGCACAAGCAGTAATTACTTTCCTTGTGCTTTAGGTTTAAAATACCTTTTGAATATTGTGACTCGGGAAACTCCCGAGACATCTACTCAGAGCAGTGGATGGACATCAATTGCTGTGTCTGAGTAGGTTTATTCCAAAGACCTTCTGCCTAATATTTCCTTCTGGTTAAACCACGGCTCCGCTTCTGAAGAAATAGGCAGGGCAGCACCTGGGCAGGACCAACACACCTGCCCTGGCTTCAGCTTCTGAGGAGCAGAGCCCGAGCCTTGGGCTGGCTGCCTCTGTGAGTGACGACCAGGAACTACCAGGATCCTAGTGTTTGCTATGCAGAATTCACTACTTTTAACCAAATAAGAATTCTTGAACAGGTTACGTTACTGCTTACATAGGATTTAAGTCATTCCTTTCAAAAGTTAAATGCCAAATAAATTAAAGATTTTCAGTAGTTATCCTCTGTTTCAAAAAACAATGAGACAGGTACACAACTGAATGTATACATGCACAGAACTACTGCACATGATTTTATGATTTACAGGGAAAGAGCCACCTTTGCCAAGCTGGGCTCATTTTCAGACAGAAGCTCTTTGGGCATTATTCTAAATATAATAAATATTGACTTCTGTGAAATGCACAACATGGTTATACTTCTAGAGACTGCTATGATGCCTTTTACTAAACATATTCTCTTTGTGCATTTTATGCCATCAGTAACTATTTGTTTATTGGTCTTGTTTGTTTGTATTTTTTCAGATAAAACTAAGTTTTATGATTTCTTAAAACTCAGCACTATAAACTCAGCTCTATATTGGTAAACCAATATAGGTCTACAAACATGCAGTAGAGTCTTAAGGTTTTATTTCTGGTGAATTTAAAATTTATTTCCGGTGATCATTTGTATGGTAGAAATGCAATCCTACTTCCACTTAAAAACAGCACTTGAAAAATAGTGCACTCTTCATACTTGTGAACAGAACTTTTTCTCTTACAGAAGGCAAAGCAATTCATCATCAGCACATACACCTTTATGGCTACTATGTTCCATTTTCCATGACATTTTCCAAATGTCAAAATGTAGCCGTAAACATCACTATTCAAGCTCCTATATACTGTATGAAACATCTGAGTAAAATGTAATATTGATAGAGATAAAATCTTCAAGTATATAGTGTACATTATGGCCACTTACAACTAGAATTTCTATGCATCTACTATTTTTGTTTAAGCACAATATAAAGCTCTGCATAGTAGGAAATAGTTTAGAATGGTAATTTATATTAACCACAAGCAGTAACCAATTTCTGAAAAACCTTTTCGAGCAATATGAGAATAATTTCAAATAAGGCAACCTTACCTCTGCCTGGAGTAAACTCAAACCGTATGTCATTAAGTTCTTTTCTGGAGTTCCTGAAAAACATTCAGGGTATACATTAAAATGTAATGAGCTTATTCAGACGGGGTATATTCATCTTTATAGAGAAATTGCTTTTAAATATATAAAGAACACTTTACGATTTAATGTTCCAATATTGTCCCAACTGAAAGACATGTACATTAAGACACAAAAAAGGCTAAAAGCCCAGGGGATTTTAATTTTGCCCATATCAGAGCACATTGCATTTTCTAAGAATTATAAAATTATGACTCCTTACCTAAGGCGCATAATGACACAATTTCTTTTTACAGATTAAGCCTTTCCTCTTTACACTGTAGCCCTCATGTACATGAAATTTACAAACAAAGATTGTTTTATGGAATCAGATCCCTTTTTCAGTGTTGAGTTTTCAGTATATTCCACGAACAAAATTTTTCTGGAATCTCAACTACCAATAAATAAAAAGCAAACAGACAAAAGGAGGAAAAAGCCAGCAAATCTCTGACGTATGGGTTGTTAGCTCCTTCTTTAAGAATCAGTCTGTACCACCAAAAGATGTGGAAGATTAGTTCCTAGTTCTATCTCTTTTTTTTTTGTAAATATAATGAGAAATTACTTTTTACAAAGTATCATGATTAGTACAAAACGGCACAAAGATAATGAGAACAATTTGTGTAAATACAGGAAAGAAAAAGAGCAGGGCTGTTCCCTCAGCAGGGTAGTATCTTGTTGTCCAAAGGGCACAGTCAATCACGCAGTAAGTTTATAGTCCAGTGCTATTTGTTTGCCTCTTATGTGCAACATATACACCGGGGTGGAGGGGTGAACAGTAACCATGGATTATGTCTGGATAACTCAGCAAGGCTTAGCACACACATGCACATACACCCATAGACCATACATTCCCTAAAGGGAAGCAGGAAAACAGGTCGGCTGCCCCTGGCACGGCCCGGCATCAGCGCTCGCTTGCCTAGAGAGCAGCCCCAGGGCCCGCGTGGGCCTGGGGGACCCGCCTGCCCAGCCCCACGTCCTCTCCCACGCGAAAGGTCCCCAGAGGCAGCGACCCGCACAGCCTTCCGAAGATGCTCTTTGAAGAGGGGCGCTGGGCTCAGCTTAAGCCCAGTCAGAAAATGGGTAATGTTGAAGTAGGAAAGGAATTTTTGCAAATTAGTCATTTGAGTATGGCAGCCAGAGCACTACTGGTACTTCCACACTGGGTCAGGCGGGTCAGTCAACCGCTGTCGCAAATCCCCTACTCGACGCTGCTGTGTGGAAAGATCTCCAGTTATTTTGACACACACAAGCAGACCCTTTTTATATAAGGCAGACTAGCCATTTTTCTCACATTTCTCATTTGAAGGATTAACATGGAACTGATAGTCATTATGTTTAATAATAAAAACCACATGCACTTTGAAGTTAGCCTAAGACAAAAGAAATAACTGTCTTGTTTTCTGGTGATAACTGTTCAGTTTCTGCCCCCACAGAAATCACACAGCACTGGCAACAGCCACTTCTCTGCAATGTGAGCTTTATCATAACCAAGCATCCCGGCTGCAGAAACTCCACATTCTTAGCAATATTTTGCGGGAACTAGTGGAGAAGAGAAGCTTAAGCTTCAAAATACCTGGGTAACTTATGGGATAAAATAGAAATCTTCTGTTAAATATTTTTCTTTTCAGCTCCAGAAGACATCCTGCCATATACTTTAAATTCCTTCCTGTTTACTACTAAAGAGTGCTCCAACTAGCTTAGGGTATGATACAATTGTAACACATTTGAACATCCTCCTTCCTTTACAATCTCATAATGCTCTGCAGAACCTCCACTCCTTGCTCCTTTCCAAGGTCAGGTTTTTAGTTTTTGCAGTTGATTCAGCAGACTAGCTGTAAGCAAGCTCACATTTCAGCGTACCAGGCCGTGAAATCTTATTGTAGGAAAACTAAATCCTACAGTCAGGCACACTCAGATGTGATTTAAAACTATCATCACTTGCTAAATACATGCAAAAAACATGACACAGTTGAAAACACAGCAACTTGTAGGAAAACAGATTGACTTGCAAAACAGACGAAAGTATGAGAGGAAACACTGAAAAGGGCTGTGTCACAAGCACAGCTTAAACTGAAAACTCATCATTTCATGAATAAAGAGAATAGTTTATATCTAAATAGGTTTCAGGTTCTCAAAACACCATCCTAGAAAAACTATGGGAGTTAGAGATGATCAGTGCAAAAAGGCAGACAATGCAGCTAGCCAGGTCAGATTTACTGAACTCACTAACTTCCATTACAGAAATCAGTTGCTATTAAACACACTACTAAACTAAGCCTTTTTTTTTCTGTAGAGAATTCATATGAATCTCAGTTCTTTTTTCCCCCTCTAGAAAAGCCTGGTTAGCTTTTCGGCAAAAAGTAAAAAAAATGCCACATATGACTCATCTCTGAGGTTGCTTTAGATAAACCACTTCCTTTTGCCAAAATTTATTTTATGTAAGAAGCTTATTAAAAATGCTGCTATCCAAAACTGGAGAAATATATTACTCTTCCCAAATAAGGTATGTTTTGACTGAACGTGGGAAGCAGCTCCCATTTTCCATATATACTTTTGAAAGAAGTAAATCAAGGGAATTCTTTCTCTCACACCTTTGCAGAAGTAAACCAACAAGTTTTGCCTCTTATTAATAGCTACACTGATTGCTCCAGCCTGCACACTTTTTTTCTCCATATAAGGAAAGAGAATCAAACACTAAGAACAGTTGAGAAGAAATTCTGTATATTTATCAACCTTATAGCTACCTACCTACAAACCAGCATATTAAGCCCTTTGATTATGTCTTCTCATGGACTTTCCAGAAGTAGAGCAGACAATGTCTATGAAAGCACTACATAACTATGAACTCTGGCAAATATCATTGCTAACAGATTGATACAACTTTGTAGAAGACCAGCTGCTCCCGATACCCACTCAACCAGGATAAAAATGAGACAGGTTTTACTTGGTTTTCAAATTGCAATATTTCCCACTTAGAAAGCTGAGTCAATTCTGTTTATTAAAGTGAGAGTGAAAACTTCAGAAAGGTTTTAGCTATTTGGCTGTCCAGACTTGCTTTTTGTAACTGCTACTGTTGAACAATTCTGAGCTTACAATGCTGCTATTTTCCCTTTAATTGTACATCACTATTCAGGAAGGCAAAACAAATGATGTTTGGCAAGATTAATTTGCTAGCCGCCTGTAAGTGCTTTTGCTTATGGTTCCATTACCTTTGAGACATTTATTGATTTCTATAAATTATTTATTCCATTATTTATTCCAACAAACAGATGTGGCACTTGATTTCTCCCATGAAAGCTCCTCATACTCTTCTCCAGTCTTCATACACTTCGGTGGCTCTAGCTAGTTCCAATGCTACTGCAAATTAGCTGGCCACATATTAGTTTGATACACTTCGCTGAAAATTGTTTGGACCTGTCAATCTATTTATAGGCAGATTTTCCAGGTACTTTTTTTTTTTCTCCAATTTAAGTTCTCTTTTTATTTGTATCCATCACCCTCTTATCATGCAGCAGCACATACACACAATTTTATCAAGACAGAAATAGGATTTGAAGAAAAGCACTTTAAAATTACTAATCACTAAGCTTTTATCTTCATCATCATTTCTTAATGGTTCCTAGTTTCACTAATGCATTTGTGAAAAAACAGTTATTTCTATTTAAAAATGCAAACTCAGACTTTTTGCCAGCTCATAAAACACCTCTTCTGTATTTCTGTGATTTGCTTTGGGCTCATTCAATATCATTACAAACTCACATATCTTAATTGTCATGGATACAGATATCCCACCTACTTTAAGAGCAGTAAATTTTAAATATGTCTGAGCATTTTAGCACATTGATTGATTCATTTTCTGACGGTTTCTTTTTATTATGTAGACATCTCCAACAGGTCAAATACTAGAGGGCTGCTTTAAACAAGAGTGACACCTCAACACAAATCTTACTAAGATATTTTGGCAGCCATTTACCTTGCAAAGTAACTGCAAAACTTAAAATTTTACACTTTATGGAAACATATTTTCTAAGACTTCATTATGTTAGTGTTCTCATCGGCATCACTTGATTTGCACATTAAGATTATGAGATTTCCTTTCTGATATTCTAGGAAATTTTGCTTCCTTATGGGGGCGGGGGAGAAAACACAATTCCATCAGCTACATCCTCACTTCAAAACTGAGACCATCCTGCCCTTGGGTGATGACACCCACTCCATTCTGAAGGACATAAGCTGCAGAACGACACTAGATTTCAAAAAATAAGGAGTAGAGAGTAAGTAGTTTGAGCAGCTATACAGACTGGTATGATTCTGTTAAAAAGATCCTAAGACACGAACAGAGATCTAAGGTATCCACACTTAAAGACAAAAACTTGCAGATAATTATTTAATGATAGTCTAATTCCTGCCATAGTCAATTAGCTGTGTTCTGCCCACTTGGTAAAAGATCTCCATGGTTGAGCTGCCACTTCAGTGGCAAGAATACAGCAGAAAATTGTGTCTGTGTAATGATGCGATTGCAAATTTCAGATATTAAATGGAAATATTTCTTTGGTTCTGGAATGTGAAATGTCTATCATGTAAGCGAGGCTGTAAGATTCAAGAGAGTTAAATTTCTCGGAATTAAAATTATGGTCTAAATCTAGGGTAGCTAGATTATCAAGCAGCAAGTTTTCATTTTTGCTTAGTATTTCATTTTTCCCTCAAATCTATCCACCAATGGGGTATGCATCACCTATTATTTCCAACAAGCTTCAGTATCTTCCAAACAGAAACAGGCTGATCAAATGGACTAGATGATCTCTAGAGGTCCCTTCCAAACTTAACCATTCTGTCAAATATTGGAGAGTCTGTATCCCTAAGTTACAAACACACAAGTGAATACTCTTCTTTCCCAAAAAAACAGTTAAAAAAAAAAAAAAAGTGTGGGGAGTCAACAGGTGGAGAAGGGGAGGAAGGAGGATGTGTGAAGAACAGAACACGAGATTTTGCTTTACAGGACTTACTGAATATTCTTTAGCTACTAGAGTTCTAGCTGTTCACATCTGTTTTAGAAATACTAGTACAGAGAAATGAGTGTCCTACAATAGGCAGGCAGCAACAGAACTGCAATCAACACAGCTGCCTTGTGAGACAGGACTGAACAGATCCGCTCCGCATGGAAATTGCATCCCTGATGGCTTTTAGGCAGTTGCAGCAGAAGCAAGGCTCCATGTTTGTCATGATTTTCTTTTGAGAATGGGAATTAGAAGGTCTAAGCCACAAGTGCTCCAGTTACCTCCGGTCCCATCGCTGTGTCCTGCAGACTGGAAGCGCTGGCTAGACTAGCGCTGGCAAGAGGCAGCCCACGTACCACGTGCCCATGCACAGCCACTTACTTCTGCTGGCATTTCAGAAATACACATCTTTGCCTGAAGCTTGAGTTTTTGTTAATCAAACACCACTATTTAATCCAACTACTACTTCATCATCATCTTCTACCATCTCTCCAATGAAAAACAATCCAAAACCTTAGCTCTTACTATTCCTGCTTTTGTTTAATTGCATATATGGTATGAACCCATCTAAAAGTACACAAGTGTCCTACATCAACATTATCCAACTTGAACACTGAACTCTTATCATTAGTATATCCAGTACTTGGGCTACCCAGCCCAAACAAGGCCTGGGACTATTCTCTGCTAGGTCAGAGGCAGCAGGAGAGTGCGCTCTTCTGGAGCAGCAAGTATGCAGCTCTCCCAGCCTCTTCCTTCCCACCCAACCTTTGTTCTAACAGCTCCTGACAAACTGTGACAGAAGTTCAGCGCACATTCTACCTTCTTTTTGACTTATCTTTTCCATGTATTTGATGTGATTAAAAAAGATGTTTTTTTCCAATCTTCTCTCAAATCCCTGTTGAATAGAGAGGGCACTACGAGTCAAGGAAAAGCAAAAACACAGGAAACCAGAGTCAATAAAATATCTCCTGACAGGCAGGAGTCCCAGGTTTGCCCGGGAAGCAAGACACTTAGGAGGCCAGAGCCACTGTTCATTTGTAAAGACAGGTCACCTGGCAAAAGGGAAGCTTCACAGCACTTTCAGGGACTGGAGAGCATCGAGGGGTGTCATGACCCTATTAAACAAATGATAAGCAAGCAAGTATTCTCAGGAGAGTCAAAAGTGCATCTATTTCTTCTGCTTATGAGATCATGACTAATTATAGTTGAACAAAACTTGATGGAGAAACACAACTGACCTCAAGAAAATATGTATTAAGTTTTCGTTCCCTAAAAACCCAAAGCTCCTGGAGTGCCCATTTTGTAGCCCCCTAACAATGGTGGCTAGTGGAATGGATAACACCAGAAGATTCCTCTCTGAAGTTACTAATTAGCCTTCAACTAAAGTTGTAGCAACTTTTTGCTAAGAATGAAAACCATAAAAGTATCATTCAGCAACCCACCTTTCACGTGCCCACACTCCTTAAGCCCTATTCTCACCAGAATGGAATATCCTCACTACAACACTGGCCAAGTCTGAGACTTCAACAATGCAAAAAATGAGACACTGAAAAATAAACATCACACTTTCACAAAATTTCATCTCAGATGTCCCTCCCCTCTTGCATTTGACCTGCATTTAAACTATCATCGAAATAAACTAAGTTAGAATATAGAAAAAGAGCCAGCATAGCCTAAGAAACAGAACTAAGTATAGTATTTGCACTGCCTCACTGCAGTTGCTGTTGTAATTAGAGCCATTTAAATGATCTCCTCATCTAGGCTTGAGAAACTACAAGTTCAGATCACGATGGAGCTGACAGTAACCAGGGATGGTTATGCTATATATTCTACAGCAAGATTCATCCATTCTTCTTTCTACATCTCTGGGCAAGTACTTTGTGTGTATAATGCAAGAAACTTGACAAAGTAATAATAATAATAAAAATAATAATATTTTTGGAAAAACAAATTTTCCTCAATTTTCTTGCTTGCTACTCCAGTGTTTCTGATCCCCTTCATTCTCACAGTAATTTTTATAGATATATATATATATATATATATATATATATAAATCAGAGAAGAGTGAACTGACATTTTGCTTCCTTGCCTTGCAGCCATCTCACTCTGCAGATGTGAGAATTTACCCATTTAGCCAAGTCAAGGACTCTCCTATCCCTGCAAGGCCACACTGCCCCCCAAAACAACCTTTTTTCAAGGTCATGATACCACCCAGCCAGCAGAACAGTAGCCAAAGCATCAATAAAAGGCAGCCTGTTACTTAACGTAATTTACCAAGTGAGAACCCTGAAGTTATAATGGGATCACATAAACACATCGGAAGAGCATTTACTGTAAAGAAGCAGGAGCCTCCAGGGAATTCACCGTGTGTTTATGCAAATCCCTTTCTCTTTCACACTTCCATGCTCCGCTCTCATTGCTAATCAATATGCCACCTCCTCAACTACTCATTACCATCAGGAGCAGCCCATGTCTATTCGGCAGCACATCATGCCTTGGGAAGGGGGAGGAATCTTGTCAACATATTTTTAATGACTGCAGGTCAGCCTAGATTAAATGGAAGGGCGTTTGTTAACTTCTCACAGTAGCAAAACAGATGCTTACAGTCAGTCCTGCTTACAGATTGCTATCACCTAGAATCTGAATGCAGACTCTACGTATTAGTAAAATACTGCCTGAAATATAAAGTTCTTCAAAGGCCATTTAAAACTCTGTTATCTACAGCAGTAGTTTTGGAAAAATTCCCATGAGTGTAAAAGCAACTTGCTCCTCCCCACAGACATTACTGAAAGGACAAAATATGGTTGTATATAAGGGTTCAGGAATAAGCTGCAATACTGAAGACTGAAGAGTTAAACACAGAAGACACTGCCACTACCAAATACAACACCCAGCCCTGTTTCCTGTACTCCTACCTAGTCAGAATACCCTTTTTTTAAATACTGCATTAATTTGGGGGATTTCATAATGCTGAGAGAAAACAAAGTAAAACCAAGCTACGTACTCACTGAATGTGATGTTAATACATTTTAGAGAGTTTTCCAGGAGTATTGAGTTAAAGGCCTATTCATTCTACAACATTATTATGTATTTCTATTTGGTAGCATTAATGAAAAGTTAAAACATCACTTAATAGCATTTATCTGCTCTTATATAAACAGCAGGTACCTGAAATGAAGCAACACACCTGTTAAAACTCTGGATTTCACAAGACAACAGCCTGTCCAGAGCTGACTTGTCCCAATATCTTTATTTTTTTTTTTTAAGACTTAAAAGAAATTGGAATGCAATTAACTTTGCAAGACTGCATGGAATATGACAGTGAAACTAAGGAAGTCAAATAGGAAATTCTGGAATAGACTTTTTCCCCTCGCCCTCTGATCCCAGCTTCCTCATTTCTTTGCATAGGTCCTTGAAAGTTCAAACTTCATATAGTAGAAGAGCACTGTGTCCTATCTGTGATGAAAAACAGCAGCATTCACTCACACTTGCTCCCTTAGCTAATAGGGAGTGAATAGAAACAATACAGCCAAAGAGCAATCACTTTCTTGGATGTACCAATACTAAAGGTAAGTTTTCTCTTAAAACTATTCCCAAATTAGCACAAAAGTTAAAAAGAAATAAAAAGTATTGATGGCTGTTACAAATTCAGAAGTGTTTGACATACAGTGGGTACAATGCAGCATGCAGTTACACCAAGAATATATTAAAATGGTAAAAATCTCAATATTTGGTCAAAACCACAAGTGATTTAAAAAAGACTCTTCCCTGAAAAGACCTAGAGTTACCTACAAATGCAATTTGATAATATTAAGAAACAATCATGCTGTTATGACAGCGTTTCAAAGACAAGATCATTTCCATGTACATAATATTTTGATTTTGCTAAGTATTCCAGCACACATTATGATTGTGGATGGCTTTTTTTTAATTTCTCTCTTCTGTTTTTGCCAATAACCAAAGTTACCCCTTGGGGTACCTCTGTGAAAGGCATCCCTGCATTTCTGCACAACATACCAAGGGAGGCAGATCAGTGCCCCACATTAGCTGCGTGATTGCAGCCATCTACCACCTGCCTACCTGACAGGGACATCACAGCAACCAACATGCCACGCACCCCAAGGCCTACCTGTTACTCTGCATGCTCCAATATGCCTTATGCACAACATAAAAAAATAGTGACAAATCCTCCAAGCACAGCTTTGCAGAATGCAAGAATCTTTAGATGACAATGTGTGAAAGATGGATAACTGAAAGGCAAGTGTCCTTTTGGAAAGAGTTTTGAGAGAGACCTTAGTTACAAAATCAGGACCAAAGTCCTGAGGCAACCTCTCCAGAAACAGGCATTTGCTGAAGAGGCTCACATTCCCCAAGTGCACCCAACAGGCTTTGAGGGAAAGCTCAACAAATTTTAGGCTCTGAACAGATGCTTCAGATAGGTTGTCTGCATGTGTGCAACCTTCTAAGGTCCCTGGCCAGGAGCTCTTTGCTCCTGAGGACCCACCACAGCATGACTTCTAGATAAACCAGCCACAAACCTAAATCATTGTGAAATTTTATCAGCCTGCACAGCATCCATCTAAAGTTCACTGATCTTGATGAGTCCCTCAAGAAGACTAGCAGTTATTCTAGTAAGGCAAAAATTCTGAGATTTATTTTAAATTCTTCAAAGATTTCATCTAGTTTTCCAGCCATGAGACTTTCCTCAGGAGCAGTTTTACAATAAATAGGCTTCACTAGCCATGCGTGTTCATGTTATTAACTTCTTGTCCCAGCTATCTCATTGCACCTCTTGTCACAGTTCCTAGGCTCCACAACAGCAGTGACACCACAATTACGTGGTGGAGCAAAACAGGACCAATGAAATGAGCTAACTTAACTTCACCTCCCCAAAACAGCAGAAATTACAAATCCACAAACCTAAACCTATTTCACAGTGACTCAGTACGGCCTCAGAAACACTCCAAGTGCTACAGTGGAAATACAGTGAACCTCAGTACCGTGCAGCAACAAGCAGCCAGAACAGACAACACTACTTCGGCCACGTGCAACTTATCACCACACCCACAGGCAGCTCTAAGGCAGGTGGACGAAGCAGTACAATCTCTTAAGTAGTGCGATGCATCTAAAATTATTAGAAAATTATCCTATTAGAATTAAATATTATATTACCAAAATGCAAGCCATATTAACAATTTTCTGGGGCAGACTCCGAGCTTTGAACTATAGACAAACCAAGGGAAACTACCTTTAGTTTGAGGGGAACTTGAGCTGTCAAACTATTTCATTTGTATTCTGTTTAGCAGGAAGGAGAGGTTTGTTCAGACTTTAAGATAAGTTCTTCGCTTTCTTGTGTAGAGACATTATTTGCCTGAACTACTTGATGTTTCTGGTTCATCACCAGGTGTGCTCTAGATCCTAAAAACCCAAGCAAAAAGAGAAGTCATTCAAACTGGAGAGGCTGATCAGAAGGGTTTCGCCCTCCCTCCACTTTTCTCTTCCTTTTGCAAATAACAAAAGTCAGAATAGAATAAGTAATTCTAATGCTTTTAAAATTTGAGCATCTGCTACACTATATGCTATTAAGTGTCTGTACAATTTACAGACATAGCTATGCAGGCTGAACACCCAATTCCCCGCCTTCTAACGATTTAGACATCCAAATCTTGATAACCTAAATTTAATAAGCAGAAATAATAGATTATTATTGAGCCAGTGAATCAATATATTTTAAGTACAAAACTTGTTTTGATAAACAAATATACCACTCCTCTATGAAATAAATGACGGTGTAACAATTGCATGCAAGATTGTTTTAGTTTGCTAATTAAAACAAATCTAAAAATGTTTAATTCATTTTTCAATAAAAAATACAGCTTGCTATAAAAACATCCTTAAATAGTGAACAATAAATGCATAATTTACCATTCTTAAAGATCAAACCTTCGGAAAAAAATAACCGAGGTACAAATGGAAAACAAGATTAGAATCAATAGTTTAATCAAGGCTTCCTGATTACTGATTTCAGTCATGATTTAATCATGATTAAACAGGTTATTTACATCAAACCTTCATGCTGTGAAAACAAATTTCAATTCAGTAATCATGTCCCCACAGCTCCATCCTTTCCAGGTCAACAGTTCCAGAGGTGAAGGCAAAAAATAACCTAGGACAGCACTCAATACTGTAATCACGTATACATTTGATTTCAGGAATTCTACAAATGCTTTTCTTATGATACTTGTTACTGGATCAATTCTTGTCCTATAGAGAAGCTCTGCTATTTTCCAGTCATAAATCTCCTGCACAGCTGGCAGCTTGTTTGTGGATGTTGTCATTCAATACTCCTGAGAAAAAAGCCACTCTAAAAAGCAAAAATAATGAGAAATACCTGCACCTGGTGAAGGGTACACACCAGCCCCACTTCTTTCAAAATGTACTGGATTGAAAAAGATTTTAAAGATACAAAAAAAATCCCAAGAAAAGGTCTCATAAAAAGGGGAACAAAAAAAGCAGAGAATTCCTGGATTACCCTACTGTGTCGATTTTCAAGTTCAAGCAGGATTTCCCCAGGACCTAGGATTGTTTATACTTTTTTTTTTCCTCCTGAAAATCTATGTCTAATAGCAACAACATGAGAATAGCTCCTCTTGGTAACTCTAGCCAAGTATCCTGTATCTGACAGTAGACTTGGTGGATGTCTCAAAAAGGAGATAAAAGTGGGACCCAGTGACACTTTCTGCAAATATTGTTCCAGCTGTAAATCATTTGGTTCAGAAATAACCTCAGTTCAGCTTGGTTTCTAAACAATATTGCTGGTTTCAAAACTCACATCACACTGCCATATTTCACTCATGCAGTTCCTGTATTTAGACAATCATTAACCAAGCCCTGCGTCCAAATGTTACACTACTTTGTTTCACACATCATGGATTTATCCAGTCACCCCTGCTCAGCTATAGAGTTATGCCATTCCACAGCACTGGACATCCTTGCTGCTCTGGAATTATTGAGATCAGGAGTGACAGGCAAGTAAAACATACCTGACGCAATATTCAAGGCAAGGGAAAAAACACAGACATGTACAAGTTACATGAATGCACCCAGCTATATAAAACTGTATTTATAGTTTGTCCTTTACTCTGTTCCTAATACTGCCCAGTACTATTTACCTATTCTGACTTCAGCTGACCAACATGCAAAGTCTTTCATGCATCAAACCCAGCATCTTGCTCCCAAGTGGCAGGGATCTGCCCGTCACTTTGCACACCAAGTTGCCTGCATATGCACACCTCACTTGAGCTCTATTCATTGCTGGCAAATGGGATTTAAACAAAACAAACTCGTGTTCCTTAACAGGCTAATATGGTTTACCCAAACACAAACACTGTTTGTGCCAATACAGCTTGACTTTCTTCCATCCCAGATGTCTTCTTTTGTGTCTTTACATGTTCTTAGTTTTATAAGAAAAAAACGTCAAAGAACAGGCCTGCATTAAAGCAGGATTAGTACTTCAGCTTCAGCTCGAACTACTGACTGAGGTTTTATCACTTCTGCTTTGGCAAGTGGAGGCAATCATTTCTCTTGGCCCTAACGACTCTCCTGTTGTAGTCTGGCATAACCAGCTGCCAGCTACTAGCTTCTCCAGGGACCTGTTATTCTGAAATGTATCTGTCTTCCAAGCCTTTGAAAAGTTATATTCTTGAGAAACAATCAAATGGCACAGTAACAAACTGTGATAAATCAGCTGAAGAATTAGCTAAAGAAATATTTTTTGCAGAAAAAAAAAACAGAGACTAGATACAGTAAAGATACAGCAAGGACACACGCTTAAGTCCTCAAAAACATGGAATTACCCAAGTGCTGTTACATACATACAGGCCTTAGAATTTCTCTATGAACAGTTTTAAGAAAGATATGCATTTATATACCTGAAGTAGCCTATCTGCAAGTACACCAAGTAAAAGATTTCCATTTGCCCCTTTTGTTCTTCCACAGGCTTAAGTCTTTTCATGCACATGAACTGTATTACCTGACGTGCTGGGACATACCAAATTACAGTCAGTAAATTACCTTCCCATCCTGGGAGCTAATTTAACCATTTTAGATTGCTTTAGCATAAAATATCTCTACTATTAATCTAAACAGTCAAACTCTCAGACAGTAACCTCTCTATCTGTAATGACTTTGCAGTTAACCCGGAAATTTCAAATGGAAGTGGTATTTCCTCCCCGGGGGAGGAACAAATCAGAGAGCTGCCTTAAAGCAACCCATCTCCACAGAGTTCCTGCTAACATCCTCTGCTGAGATGCCCACTGTGTACTGCCTGGTGAGACAGAAAAATCTGAATTACAGATTTCATTCCTCCCCACCTCCAAATTCTTCTTTTATTGTGAAGTAGATCATAAAGAAGTGTCAACATAAAGACAGTTTATGCAGTTAAAACCATAGTTATTTTCCATAGCATCAGATAGGCAACAAGTACTCTCTGATAATCCCTCCCCCTTTTTTTAATGACAAAATTCAAGTACAGTATCTTAATTAAAATTAGAGCTTTAAAAAATCCTAATGTAATTTTTATACTGTATAAATACTGTATTTAAAGTATTTAATACCAGAGCTTCACAAGCTTTGCACAGAACTACCTCAGACACTGCTGCTAATTTCACTTCTGGGGCAGAATACTCCAAGACACAACAGCCCAAAAGGCAGAAAGTGAATTGAAAAACGCTGTCTCCAACTAAAGAGGCAACTGAGACTGTAGCTGGTCAGACTGTAGTTCCTAAAGTCCAATTACGCCACCTGTGCTCAGACTGTAGAGAATATTTTTACAAGTTAGTCCCACTGAGAAGACAATTCTCTAAAACAAAATGGTACTAAATACAAGGCAAAGGTAGAAAAAGAGAAAACAGATATTCAAGTTGGAAGCTATCCAAACTAGCAGTTAAACACCAGCTCTCCACAGTGCAATGGGATTCTTCAAAAGTTGTTATTTCAGCATGCGAATTGTGCCTCTCATCCCCAACCTGGCCTTTCTGTTCAACAGAGGCTGGGACTAATTAGGCATTGCCGGCTCAATTACTGATCCGGCCCAATCCCACTTTGTCCAGGGAAAGCAACAGGACTTCGCCATCCAGTAACAGTCTTATTGAAATGCACTGATCCTTCTGCCCAAATTCCTCCTTTGAGAGGGACATTTTTTATTTTTCCTTATGCACTATTAACTTTTCTTGGAACAGTTTTGCATTATTTTTCCACAGATGTTTCTTATGAGAGTTGCTTTGTTTTGGTCCAACAACACAATTTGAAAAGAAGGGCGAGGGTAGAAAGCAGGCGGCCAGAGTAGCAGTTCTTGAAGTCCTTTTCTTTTCTTTAGAAACGTCTTCCAAGGCTTTATCCTGTTCCAAATCTCTGTCCAGTCTTCAAGCCTTCCAGCCTCTGCTTCCAGGCCAGGCCCTCGGCTAGTTCCGCTGCTGATGGGGGGGTCACCAGCACCGCCAGCGCTTTCCCTGCGCTGGCCTCCACGTCCCGCCTGCACAAGGGCCTGGGGAAACCTCGGCTCCCGCCACGGCCTCGCCCGCAGCCTCCCACATGGGGCCCGGCCCAGGCGAGACAGGAGATGCTGCCGCCGCTCCCGTCGCCCTGAGGAGGGCCCGGCGCCGGCTCCGGGCGCGCAGCTGGAGGCCGGGCAGAGGTGACCCCTCCCGAGCCGTCTCTGCTCCTCTTCCCTTCTCATCCACCAAACTGACAAGTCATTCCTCTTGTCTTCATGTTTTTACCTACATCAATTTTTATTTATTTATAATAATGATAATTCCCAGCACCTAAAACCAATGTGCTCTGAAGCAAACAAGCCACTGCCATTTGTAATAATTTAATTGCCTCCAGTGAGTTATTTTAGAAGAAAAAACTTCCAACATTTTGGATGAATACTGAGTTTTAAGTCTGCAAATCTGGCATCTTATGTTCACGATGTTTATCTAAATGTCAAGCCGTACTTCAAAAAAATTATATAATAGTACTAGATGAGGCACTGCAGGGAATTGCTTGCTTCTACCCTCACACTATAGCTAACTTGCTCCATAATAACACGGTTCGCAATTTCTGGTTCATTTTAACAAATCTCATAAAAATCCTCTGATGGGCTCAAGTCTCCATCAGCTAGCTATATGACTTACTGATCAATACACCAAAGACATCAACAGAACAGTTTAAAGTCTGAAGTGGAGGTGGATAAAGGTAGAAATCCCTGCGAGCGTTTTAGCTGTTCACTACTTTGCAATCCCAAGGGAAGGCTGCATGTCACAAAAGCAAGTCATCTACAGTTTTCATTAAGTATAAATTCCAAAACTGGCAGTATTTTTACTTTCCGATGCTCGAAAAGCTTTACTTGGAAAGTTAATTACAGCAAAGGATAACAGAGCCACTTTCCCCACACACAGCTCCCATAAATGTAAGATTATTCACCTCACAATAATCGGAGCACAAGAGCACCTGCAAGCACCTGGAGTGTACAGGAGGGGGTTCTCAGTAACCCTCGACTGACTTTTAGTGATTGAGGACCACCAGGTACATATCCTATAAGAAATTTATTCTAAGAATTTTTGAGGGAATCTTATATATTTGCTCTTAGGGTTACAAAAAGGCAGATGAATTAGCACAAAACAGATTAAAGTATTTTAATATTGTAAACACTACCCTGTTCCTGAAACAGTACCTCACAACACACTTTGCCTGGTGCAGTACCAGCTTGTCAATACGTGTTGCCTGAGACGCCTGCCATTCAGTAGAGTGCCAAAGCCCCAGCGGGATTCTTCAGGAGTTTGGAGGAAGAACCCGGATCCTGGTCCATAAGGCAGCTTTTCCAACGCCACAAACAGCACTTCTCCAGAGCTGGATTTGCTCACAGTCATATAAGGCAGACACAGATCCACAAAAGCAAAACTCATGAGTCCTCTACTCTCAGGTACAACCTTTTGCTGACAGGCCAGGGCCACTATGGACGTGCCTATAGTAAGATCAAAAGTGAAAAACCTTTCACAAGGTTTTTCTGGCAAGTGCCTTACCCAGAACTGACAAGTCAATGATCTTGAGATACCTCCTCACAAGTAGACTGATAATGGAAGCAACTGAAAACTTCTCAAGTGTTTGTGATCTGCCCCTTTTTCCAGGGAAGTTTCCTGTTAGTTTACATTCAAGCATTAATTTTAGACTAGCATAACTAGAAAAACCATCTAAACTATCACACTTGCAGCTTCATGAATTCAGTTATAGTGGACTTGCTTCAGGTGGTGGTAAAAATTTTTTCATCTGTGAATTAGGATTCCTAACAGGAACAAAGGTTAATTATGTAAATAGAATTTTCTTCCTTCATTTCTAACTTAAGAGCTTCAAAAAAATCCGAAAGCATAATCCCTAGCATTTCACTGAATTTGCAAGATGACTGTTTGCCATTCAGATATGCCATCACTGCAAATAACTAGCTAGCTAGAAAATAACCCCACTCTCTTTATCATGATTTAAAACTACCCAGGCATCTTGCTTGTGCTTCTACATGGATATATAAGATGGCCAGTTAGAGAAAGTGAAAATGAAATAAGAATATTGATGATAAAATTGGTCAGTTATGTAAACTGGACAACAACTTAACTGCTTCCAACTGTTTTGAAAGTCTTTTCAGCCCTCACAGTAATATATATCTCTGCTTCCTTCAATGAAAAACCTTTGGCAAACAGACAGTTTCTTACAGCTGTCACTGGAGAAGCAGTCAAGGAACAGGGAAAATAATAGACTTTGGAATCCATTTAAGCAGCCGTTCTGTCCACATATTCTTTTCTGATTACCGTTAGTTTTTAATGTTACTGTCTTAGAATCATTTACTGTGCATAAATCTGCTATTTATTTCTAACCTACTGGTCATAATGCTTTAAATAGCAGTCTGTTTCTATAATTTTTTTTTATCTTTTTGTTAGAAAACAAAAAAATATCGTTTAACCTTCCCCCACAAATACAACTAGAATACAGACGGATTCTGGGGACATACAAACATACTTCTGAAGGTCTGAAATCTTTTGTCAATACAAACAGGATGAAAATAAGCCCTAGAGTAATTTTTAGAACCTTTAAAACAAACCAAAATTTTCCAAGAGTCGAACTGCATAATTAAGCAGCCACTATCGGATATTATTCGTAAATGGATTTTAGTGGAAGGTAAACTCATTTGTTTAAATCCCAAATACACTAAGGTCAGATGACATATTTGTATGCTTTTTGTAAAGTATTTGTCATTTCTCCACAGTGGCTGATCAAACTTGCCAATAAAATGTGTTTAGAGTAGGAAACTTGTAATACAGTTATGGTTTACTTCTGACAGAGGCTGACTGCTGAAGTGTGAAACTCATTAAAAATCTCTCACTGTGGTCCTTCCTTGCAAGAAAAGAAAGAAGGAAAGAAAGAAAAAAAATGCTTAATGAAGGGTACATTTAGCCTGAAGCCACATTCATATTTCGCTTTTCATTTTACTCTATTTCAGTAAGCAATTAAAAGACGGCAATTAGTAACAGAAGCATTACTCACACTGGTCATACCGAGAGAGGAAAGAAGTTAACACTTTATGTTAATATTATGAAAATAATGTAGATCATGATTAACAGAATAAACTAAAAATGAATGCTAAAATAAATAGCAGAATCTCTTACCTTAATCGTAAAACAAGATTCACTGCACATGGAACTTCACTGTATTCGTCACTAACAGCAGGCTGAGATTATTGAAGAGAAAAAAAAAGTGTTAAAAGGCAGACAAAAGGCAAAAGAATCCTGAAATATTTTGCAATTTTGTGAAAAAGTTTACATTACAATACTGGATGTTAGATCCACCTTTTATCAAACTCTGATAAACTACTAAATAATAGTAACACAGTGTACAGTGAGAGCACCAAGGTAATGCTCACATTCATTTTGTATGATACAGTTTTAGTTTTTAAAGAAACTCTCCCCAAAGGTACTTGCCATACAAGGTTATACAACCAAAACAAAAATATGAATTAAAACAGAAATCCTTCCTACATAAGCACTTGAAAGCAAAGCATTGATAAAGAACTATTTACCTCTGTGTTCTCCTCTTCTTTTACTCTTCGTGACTGGAAAAAAAAGTAATAAGATATGAGTGTTACATGCTGAAGATTCAGAAGTACTAACAATTAAGACAGAATATCTTGTTCATTTCTCAGCACAAACAGAAGTTACCTTTTCCTGAGAAAAAGCAGCTTTGCCTTCCTCACTCTTTTCATCCATTTCATCATCACTCCATTCCCAGTCTCCATCTTCTGTTTTATGGAGGTGACCACTGGAACCTGGTACCCGTCTAACCTACAAAAACATTAAGTGTTCTCATCATACAGGCATCTTAAGTCTTCACTAGGGTTCTGGTCAATCAGTAACTCTACATTATTTTTATTCTCAATGCTTTCACTAATTCGCTAGAGCAATCACTGACATACTGAAATAACATCTGACCCCAGGGGTCATTACTGGGCCAGGGGGAACAGCTAGTTTATGTAAAATTCATATAGAAAAAAGGGTTTGTACACACTTCACTGTTCTTCAGACTAAGCTGAGGCAGGTGAGAACTGCTTACTCTCAGCTAAACCTTCATTCAGCTAAAATCTTCATTACAAGGAAGCTATTCAAGGTGCTAGAGGTTATAGAGATGAGGTTGCTAGTGGGACACAAGTCTTAAGAATTTTGTTTTGCTAAGAAACTTTAAAGTATGTAAAATTATTAAAGATGCTTTAAAAACAAAATCCTTGAAAAAAATAAAAAAGTAGCTGCACAGAGAGTGAAAAAGTAGTCAGGTATGCATCAAGCCACATTAAATGGCAAATTCCTACAAATCAGGCAGCCTAATAAAGTGTACAAAGAGCATCCAGTAGCTATTTCAAAATCAAATACCCTCTTATGCCATCTCGCTCATTTTTCATAGTCTGATAAAGTGTTTTTTCCCCCCCTCAGGGTTTTGCTCAAAAGCAAAACAAAAGAAGCCCCAACAATTCTTACTGCACCTGAACAAGAGTTTATTAGACTCATGAGATTGCTAAAAGCACAGAACAATAATCAGAAGCTCCATTGGCAGTGAAATTAAAATCAGTTTCTCTGATTATTTTCCATTAGTGCTAGAAGATAGAGTTCACACTGTATAACTTCAAATGCTCATATTGTTAAGTTCAGCACTATGAATTTGTA
>JAVCKT010003279.1:4882-19668 GCA_032273925.1 Rhynchotus rufescens | reverse complement strand
GTAAGGTCTGTAAGCATGTAGTCCTTTCAAAGCATTAAAAAAGAACAAAAGTTATTCAGAAAAACAGTCAGCATACTGATAACAGAAAAAAAGAGAACAAAGCTTTAAATGTTTCACAGCCTACAAAAGGAAGAACTAACTCAGCAGACGCACAATTCCAGACAAGAAGAAATACTAGAGAAGGTACCTAATAAAAAAAAGTCTTCAAAATAAATTGTAGTAAAAGCTAAATGTCCTCAACTCCCAACTGTACAAACTCTGCCATTACCTATGGTACCACACCTGCTTTGAGCTTGGTTTCACAGCTGTCTGTGATGCTTTCCTGCCTTGCACTGACACATAACGAGCATACCCTACTTCACCACTGGAAGAATCCTACATTATTTCCCCTATTTCCCATACCAAGCTCCCAATACACCCAATTTAGCTCTAACTGTTGCAGGGCTTGGAAGAAGGAGCTCGTGTGCATTTGCAAGGCAGGAGTGGGAAGCAGGAGGAGGAGGAGGAGGAACTGGAAGCAGCAGCATAGCAGCTTCACGCTCTGCTGCCATCAGCCCAGGCACAAGCAGTGAGCTCTTCCCCTCCACATCATCAGGGATGATGACAGACAGAAGGGAGTCTAGCAGGCAACTTCCCTGGTGCCTGTGGGTATAAATCATAGTCCTGCAAGGAACAGCTCTGATTCAGATTTTTATTTAATAGCACACATATTTTCCTGACTTCTATATAAAAACCTTTGAAAAGACATCAGCCACAAGGCAGAACATGATAACAGAATGGTTTGCAGACCCATTCACACACTACCTGATGCACTAACCAAAAATCTCTACTGTATCTGTTTTCAGTTGTTTCAAACACCTATTCTAACTAGAAAGATTTTAATGGAGCCTAATGATCCTGGTAGGGTTATAGTAGAAAGCTTTACTGATGAAGATGAAGCACATTGCAAGTTTTTAAATAGATTGCCTTTTAATAAGCAAGGAACAAATGGCTCAAGGAAAAGAAAACAATTTACTTCAGTATAAAGTATCACATTAAACTAAAAGATTTTCTTGAAAGCTGTCTGAAGGCAGAAAAATAAGAGTCTAAACTTGCTGTACGTTCACCAGACTGATTCCAACAGCACAAGTATTCACAGGAAAGAATTCTTATCTCAGCTACAGCAAAGCAACCTACCTTAAAAGTACCCTATCTTTCAGCCTTAAAAACTTCAAAGATCTTGTATATCACAGTTTCATTGGCAGGTTTGCTTAGCTCTTATGCTACTTCCTAAGTAAAGCTGAACAATTTTTGATTAAAAGTAGCTTTACTAAAAGACTCTGTTCTAGTTAAAGCCACAAAGACCAAGTCACACAGCGAGGACACAGAGCAAGACATGAGCACACTACGTTTGCAAAACAACTTGTCTCTTTTTCCATCGTAAGTCTGAAGACTTTTTACCACATCCTAACTAACACCATGAACTTCATGATCTCCTGGACTAGCTATGCATTCCCAGCAAATACACTAACAGTCACTATAACAGGGCTTAAAAAAAATAAATAAAGTAACAAAATAAGCAATTGCTAAGTTGCACCACAGCTATGATTGCTGTATCTGAAACTTTTTTTTTGACTGAAGAGAAAACGTCTAATATTTCTTTAAGGGATATTCTCACATTATTTTCAGTTTTGATCATTTCTTTTCAATTTACAAACACAAGTGTGGATACACAGTAGAATTCTGTTGAACAAATTAAACATACATGTATTATATTATAGCACATCCATGCACTAGACTACAGAAGATAAGGAGATAAAAGCAACAGCAGGAATCTCTGCCACTTATTTGATCTGTCTGTAGGAAAAACGTCATGGTTCATGGTTTGCCTGTTGGGGGAGAGGGAGGGCAAGGATTATCTCATTTTCTCCCTCCAAACTGAAGTTTCCTATAGAATGAGCACACATATGAGAGGCAGCCAAGAGGAGCCCCAGTTGGGCAGGTGGGGGTGAAGCCAGTTCCTCAGCTCAGCTCAGGCCAGCAAACAAGCTCTCAGGTGCAGTGGCTGCTGCAGCCACCGTCCCTGCCACACCAGGGCCTCAGCCTAGACCCAGCCCAGAGCGAGTAGCGCCGGAGGCCTCAGGCCACAGGGAGGATAAATCTCTTTTCTTCTTCTGATTATCTTACAAAACCACCAAGCACAGCAAATCTTGTTATCTACCTTGCTGTGCTGCATGTACTGTATTTTTCCTCATTCACACTATCTCCAATTCCCTTTGTTTATGAACCAGAATTGAAAGGGTCTTCTATATTCCCTCATATTCAGATTTTCAAGGCTGTAAAGACTGCATTTGGCAGTTCAATCTACAGTTTCTACATAAATACTTATATGGCCTCTACTATTACATGCTCAGAGCATTTCACAATGTACTATGAATTTCTCAGTCTACTGGTCCATTTTTCATGAAGAAATAAAAAAGGACAGATGAAGTGATTTATCTAAAGCCAACAAGCAAATCTGTGACAGATCAGGGAACTGAAATAAACTTCTTACACTTCTACATAAATAGGAGGAAATTCTTTTCTGGGATATGCACTAGTATATAAATGATATCAGGTTTAGTTGAAATATGCCGTATTGACAGGTTTTTATGTAAGGATTACATCTCTCAATAGAACCATTCAGAAGAAAAGGGAAACAAGTTAAAACATGTGCAGTTCTCATTTGGGTTTATTGTTTTAGAAAACCTAAATGATCCTTCCAAAATAGAAACTAAATTGATTCATAACTTTAGCTATTAAAAGAAAACAATGAAAGCCTTCAGCCTTACAAAGACAAATTATCACATATTAGAAAACATATTTCACATAAATCAGAAAAACACACAGGGAATAAAAAATGAATTTGAATGACTGGCATTTAAACTGCACCCAACACAAAAGCAGTTTAGATCATTGTAATCCGCAACCAAAGGCAGTTTGCAGGAAGAAAAACTTCAAAAGCTGCTGCCAACATCACCACAGCTGCAGAAGACAGACAATGTGAATGTCAGCTGGAACAGAGAATGCTTGACAAATTAGTGAGTGAAAAGATCACAACTACCACAAAACATTCAATATAAATTTATTATTACTGGGCATGTTGTTTCTGGTCCATGCTTATTCCAACAGTGTACACCAGAGTTGCATAGACTTAAGAATAAATTAAGCTGTTGACAGGAGCATTTGTCCTCACCCTTCCAAAGCTTGGCACAGATCATTAATATTCCAGCCCGCAACAGGGTGCACGGGTTTTCCAGGAGCACGTCTGCTTAACCAGATGAGCAGGGCAGCTCCAAGCTGCATTTACCAAAGGTCAGCTCAAACCAGGCCATAACCCGAGCCTGCCTGTCAGGGCAAGTGCTCAGGCATCAGAATGCACAAGCTGCTCACTCCCCCAAGCTCAGCCAAGAAAAGGCTACAGCATCAGGAAACAAAACAAATTCTTGGCCTCTAGGTGCTGATGTGCTTGCTCTATGTAGACACTAGAGAAACTGGGAAAAGAAGAATCTATTATTCATCACCAACTCTTTTGCTTCTGCAATCTCTTACAAGTTTATTTTTGTGGGAGGAAATGAAAAAGGAAGGGAACAAACATTTTCTGAATATTAAGATCTACATAAAGAATAAAAAGTGACCTGAAAGTAAGGTAAATGAGACATGTACATCAGCAAAAGTGACTGCACTAATGAGCAATAAGGATTCCAGCAACAAAGCGTTAACATGAAGACCTCATGTACGTAAAACACAGCTGTGGAAGCCTTGGCCGAACTCTAACACTGCTCCCTACTGATTTTTAGCTACAGAGCTGCCAGTGCCACTCTCCAGCTTGCACTCCCTGACCTGCACAAGGCAGCCCGCACTTTTGTTGGTTGGTTTCAAACACACATCCTTCCAGAAATGCTGCCACCCACCAAACAAAGCTAGGAAGCTTTTCCTGTAGGTAAAATTGTCTTTCGTTTGCCCACTGATGTCCTTCTGCTACAGCTGCCAGGATGGTATTCAAGATAATATACAACACCACACGCTTTGGAGATCAGGAACGATGAGCTTGTTATCTGAGCACTCCATCATCATCTCCATTTTCTCTAGCCTGCCCTAATAACAGCTCAAACTGAGATAGAAAAGGGAATGACCTTAAAGATGTCTCCCTTTTCCAGGTACAGGCACGTTTCTCCTCAAGACGCATGAAATGCAGGTGGGCTCCTCCTGCAACTTTGTTCCCTACCACAAAATGGTGGCCACTTTCATGATGGAAAATAAAGTGTATCAGTTTTTTTATAATAGTCATAAATGCAGGACAGCTGAAAGAACTTCAGTTCAGAAAAGCAAGGCAATGCTCTTTAAGAGTTGTTTGACTGAATATTCTGTACATTCCCGGAAATTTTCTGGATTCAGGAACATTTTGGAAAAATCAAGGTGAAGGAAATCGGCATTGACTTGGTGGTATGTTCTCAACATGGGGGGAAAAAGGCCCACAGTCAGCAACCACAGAGCACCAAGGAAAGGAGACAAGGAATCAATCTAAACGAGAATTTCTTTCATTGCTTTAAAAACCTCTAAACTTCTAGTTGAGAAAACTATTCTGCTTTTAAAAAGAGATCACATTGCTAAATTTTACCCTTATAAACCTTTATTGTACTCAGATACTCTTACCAAATATTTATCATCACTTCAGACAGCTTTTGAAATGACAGTAAAATAAGACAGTTTTTCAACTAGTTTTTTAGCATAAGAAAGTGTAGAAGCTCTAGAAGTTCAAGGATTAGTGACTCTCAAAAATCCAGAAGCCAACTGTAAAACTCTCATCACAGAAATATAAAGGCTTTAATTTCCTAAATAAGAGGCAAAGGCTAAGAGCACGCAGTGCCCTCTGACAGATGGCAACTTCATGAATGTGGAAGCAATTGCTGCTTTCCACCCCACATCGTGGTGCCACATCAGTTACCCCGGCTTCTTCCACAAGAGGTGGAGGAGCAGAGCGGCAGGGCATCGCACCGGGCACACGGACAAACGGACACAGGGCAAGAGGGGAACCGCTCGACGCAGGCAGAACGACGACGGCAGCCGCAGTTCCTGGAGATGCTGAGAAAAGCTGCTTGCAAGCACGCGTGCTCTTCTCCAGCACCTCCAAAGAGATGCCCTGACACAGGGCCCTCTAACAGGCAGGGCAATATACAGTCTTGTCAAAATAAGGAGTACCTGCCTCAGGCATATTTCAAAGGAGAAACAGGCCTAAAATACAAGCACATCAATTCTGGAGTAGTAAAACAAATTCCAAACAAATCAGACATCCGCCCTTTGCTTCCTGAATAAATCAGTCCATCACTAAAGTTTCCTAAGGCTCTCAAATATTTAAGTTTGCATGGGCATGTCTTTTTTTCCACCAAGATTTTGAAAATACACACTATGTTAAGCAAAATTTTATATGGGAAAGTGGAAGCTAATAGATTAAAAGAAACTCAAGTTTGAGCAAGTGTTGCTTTGAAATATTATAAACGATAATCAGAATCCATTTTTTTCCGATTCCTGGGACATAAACATTGAACACAATCATTTTGTCAATTGTGAAAATCTCTAGTGTGCTTCTCTTCATTAAAATATTTAGACACATGACAAAGAAACCTATGGTGCAGCTGCTACTTTATAGGCAAAACTGTTTTTTTTCAGGAGAGCTTAAATAATCTGGCAAAAAAAGGAAGGAAGGGGGGAAGAAAGAAAAAGAGTGTTTTCACACAACACTCTCACACTGTGAAAGTACCATATGGACTAAATACAAACTGGGTTCAAAAGTGAATGGGTCCATCAGTTGTTATCTAGCATGTTGATATGCACAGAAGTACTAAGCAGGTCTGCCAACTTCTATTGCTCAAAGCAAGGAGGAACCAGTCAACTGATGTTGCCCATTTTAACCTCTCCCTGAGACCGGGCTAATTGCTGCTGTGGGAGATCAGACATCCCCATTACGCAGATCCCAGAAGTTCTTATAGAAAAGATGTGCTGAAGTTCTCTTAAATTACCAAGCAGTACTGGCACTTTAAAAGGTTTAAAATAGATGTCTCAAAAGCTTTCACTTTATAACAAGTATTTACCGTGCCTGCTCTTCCTATTATTTCACAAGAAAAATAATGATGAGGAATAGGACGTTAGAGAAAATAGTTTTAGCACAGCATTCTGCTCTGCATATTATTCCATCCTAAGTAGAGGACTGTTGCTCTATGCACCACATAAGTCTGTAAAGCAATCATATTTTAAAATTTTTGCCTTTAGCACTCTTGGAAATCTTTCCTAACTGTTTTCCTAAGATACAGAAGCAAATTTAAATCCTCACATCCTTGCATTTATTTGCACCTCAATAGAATGAAGGAAATTATCATAATGTCACATTTATCCAATCTCACTACAAACCTTTTGCCTAAAACAGTGATACATTTAGTCACAGCTTAGCAGTTTCAGTAGAAGACAGGTCCAGGAAAATTTGTTCTTCTACAGAGTATGCTTATACAAAAGAACAATCTTTTTGCATAAAAACATGTACTCAACTTTTTAAATAAAGTATTTGAGGTTCAAAACAGAGCATTAATTCCCAGGTATCATTATCCTCTGCACAATGGGTGAGGTACTTGAGGAGAAGGTTAGTCCCCATGCAGCTATGTCCAATCCCACAGGTCAGGGGAATGTCCTAAAATCATGACTGGCTACTCAGAAGTTTTCCAGAGTTTATTATACTGGAAAGTCTCATTTTTATTTTAACATAACTCCCCCCAAAAAATTCAAATTTGAAACTGCTTTATGTAACTAGGAATCTTGTTGCTCTCATCTTGTTTTTCACCATGATTTATACACACTACCTTATTAAAGGGATGCTATGTACCATCAGCTTTCTGCTTTGTAAGAGTCAAGAGATGCTAAAATACTATAGTAATACAAGTCTCTTAAGTCATTCAACGTTTTTTTTTTTGCAATGTCTGCTATATTTGACTCTCTCAAATCCTATTACTTTTTTTCCTCTTTTTTCTTCTTTTTGGAAAATAAGTTAAACAAATTTAAATGGTTAATGTTCCTTTACAGGAATACCTAGGGAAAAATTGCAAAACAAAAGCACACAGGCTTGAGATATGTTTTTGACAAGCATTTAATCTGTCATGGAAACTCTCTTAACTAAACTAACTAATCAAACTCCCATCTCAGAATGAAATCAGAAGTACAAACCAACACTCAGGACTACTACAGCCTCTTCCTTTTCAAAGGCTCCTGCTGAGATTTGCTGTATCACAACTTTCATAGTGTGGAGAGCTCTGAGCTCTCCATTAGGCTGCCCACAAACAAGTGTCATGGAAGTTTTCTTGGGAAAAATAATAATAATAATAATAACAATAATAATGCATAAAGGACAGACAAGGACAAACCTTCAGCATTTGAAGGAGTTAACATCCATACTCATAGTGAAATTAATCATGGTTGCTTCTCCAGAGCACATAAATATACTTAGGTTTTACACAAATAGTAGATACAGATGATATAGGCTCTGTGGGTCTTGAAAAGCTACATCAGATATTTAAGGCCAGTATATTCTACACATAAGACAGCAGAACGTTTTGGAACAAGAGCACACAAGGAAGCAAACACTGTTACCTGGTCTATACATAAGCATGCTCTAAAGTTTGAAGCCTTAAAATTTCAGTATTTCAAGGTGACCTTGCAGTGGGAAGAAGTAACTTTTTGTCAGCACCTTATATGTCCCGAGTCAGGAAAGGCACAAGGATATTCTTGCAAGTATACAATATTCTTGCATGTATTTATAGGCATTCCACTAGAAAGATATGGGAACACCAGCTCCTTCAATTCCAAATCAATTCCCATTCCAGCTAGTTCCTTCAACTTAACTGAAGCTACTAGTTGCACTAGCTACTAATGCACTTGCAAATAGGCCAACACAGAGAAGTCACTATTCCTTTTAAAAATACATTTTTAGAAGGTGATTCCTTGCACATGGCTAATTCTGCCTTCCTAAAAATTAAAGTTTTATGTAAAACTTCATGATCTTATGTAAATTCATGCACGCACAATATGTGCTCCAGCATGTGAATCTCAAATTTAAACTTTTTTTTTCCCCAAGAAATTGCAGAAAATGCAGAAATTTGCATAAATTCCAGGAACAGGTCAAACATGCAGGGTTAGCACTTCAACACGGCTTTTCACTTGCAGACAAAGCTCTCCATTTCATTTATTTCCTTCTCCCCTGCACCCCTACCAGTGCTAAAGCGAAGAAGCTAATCTGTAAGAATCAAAGAAAACCATGTAAAAATATAACTAATTGGCAAAGTAAGTAGGTAGCCTGAAAGATCAAAGAAGAAAGATAAAGACTCAGATCTTTAGACCTTCTGGTTATCTTTCCTGGCTATTCAGCTGAATGAGCATCAGGATAGTTAATCACTACCCACAAGGTTTTCTATTAGATGGAATTACTAGATCCTCCTCCTGTAATCACCATTTTCCAAAACCACCAACTCATTCCATCTTCCAGGCTGTTTATTTGCATAAATGACCAGAGGAGAAAAGTCAGAAGACAGACTCAGAGCTTTAACCACTCAGAAGCAGAAGACTCACTCCACTAGTCAAGTCAGAGAATATTTAGGAAAAGAACCTATTAATATAGAATTCAAAGAATTTACAGAATTTTCACTTATTCTTAAGTTCAAAGGCTTGAAAATACCATTTCAATAGGAAATTCTGTGTTTCTCCTTTTGCTATTTATTTTTTCCTCTATATTTCTTTTCTCATTTACTTACATATATTAGAAAATACTATAAAATACCTATTCTGCATCTCACACAGATATTAGATTCAAGTCTACTGAACACTAAAAAAAAAAAAAGCCAATGAAAATGCATATTTGAGTACAGTTCTCCAAAAATGCTTACAAGCAGGCATGAAAGTAATGAGTACAAATCCTTTTCTTCTTTTTTTTTTTTTTTTTTTTTTTTTACAAGTCCCAATTTTGTATCTTAACCAGATATCAAACATAAGAGCGAGTTCAAAGGGCTCTAGCATTAAGCGTGCAGAGCTGGGGCCGCTCCTCGCTGCGTGACACTTTCCCAGCCCGCATCAGCTCCCGCTTCCCCAAACCCGAAGCCGGGGGCACCGCTGGCCCTGCCTGTGCCACTGCCACCCTCTGCTGGCTGTGCCTTTCCTGTACAACCCGGCTTGCCCAGTTCTCCTTTCCAAATTTTGCCCTTTCCCATTACGTACTGTATTTCCCAATGTTCAGCTGAGATTGCACAGTTTGAACAACCTTATCCAGGAGCTACTCCTTGGTACCAGACAAGGCTTCACATACGCACTCTTATTACTGTTCCAGCACATGTCTGCTCTGCCTCAGCCCTAACCTCCCTGTCTGGATTAAACCTTGAAGTCTGCAGCTCCTGCCACAATCCGGCTCTCGAGCCAAGAGCACTTTCCACTCCAGTCAGATGGGGCAGCACAACCCAAGGAGGTCGTGCTTGACCAGTACCTCCCGGGCAGCTGCCCCCAGCAACTTCAGGGACATCGCCAACATCAACCACAGAAAGAATAAAATGTCTTAACAAATAGCATGAAACTGTGTGTTTTATTTCTAAAGGCTTTACAAGGTCTCATCAGCAAAAATTGTTTACTTCTCACTTCTTCCAGAGCGTTGGGTCTGCTTTTGTGGTTGTTGTTGTTTAGTTTTTGTTGTTGTTGCTGTTGTCAGCTTGCTTTTTAGAACGAGAAAGGCTAAAGGGACAATTTACATGAAAGCAAAGATCCTCACACAGTTATTTATTTGCCTTCCAGCAAAGCAGTGACAGATGGCAACATTGCTTCTGAGGCACCACGCAACCACAGAGCCCTCTCTGGAATTCACATCCCTGCCTGAGCTTCCTCACAAACTTCCCAAAATTGAACATTATCACGAGCAACACCCATTGTGCTGCCCCAGAGCTCCTCGCTACTCTTGCAAGCGGAGACAGGGCAAAAAGCTTTCTGCTGTCACCTTGCTCGAGGGAGGGTGGTGAGAAGCCTCAGAACACCACAGTGTCCATGCTAGCTGGGGTGATGTAGCTACATTGACACAACCACCATTTGGGCTACAGACTGGTGAGATCTTGGGTGAGATTTAAAAGCAACAATTAATTTTATTTAATTTCTTCCTACTTAGGGCACCAGTTAAAACCTGAGAGGGGCAAGAAAAAAGAACTATCTGCTATTGGATATCATGGGAGTAAAGATAGAGGCTTCAGTTCTTTGAAAGTCAAGAGCAGCAAAGCTGGTACCTTCTGCGCAGCCTCAGCAAGAGATAGAAAAACATATGGTTTTGAATCTGTAGGACAAGGCAGCACTACCTGTTCTTGCAGCTGGTTAAGAAACTTGCTTCCTCCTCAATGAGTCTACCATCAGCATCAGGCCTGAGCTTTCTTTCTCTTGTCTTGATTCTGTAAACCAGGACTCTTTCAACAGAACCCATACGACTACAATATGGTTACATTTATTAAAGTTTCAACAGAACAAGTAAGTACCAAATATTTAAAGCTCCTGGTTTAACCAAAAAACTTTAGAACATTAAAGCCAGTCTCATGTTAGTTCACGTGCTATATCTTTTTTTATTTGTTTCCAAGTTTTAACTTCTAGGTACAACTAAGCCATGTTTTATAATAATTACCAAGGTATCGGCCAGATATCTACACCAGAACTCATGTGCCATTAGAGCATTTTAAGCTGAGATGTTCCAAAGTCTTTTCCATCTTCCACACCACAGTTGCTGAAGGCAGCTGATGCGTCAACTGCAAGGCCTGATGAGAGACACGTAACAACAAGCCTTGCGAGCGCAGACAGCAATTCTGCTACTGCTAGAAACGATGCAACAGGTCAAATACATCAACTAAGGAAAGAGGGCAGTGCTGCTATTCAAAAGATAATCACTCTTCACTACAAAATTGAATCCAGAAGTTAAACTACTATATCCTAAAAAGGATTAAAAAACCCCTAAAACTAACACTGAAAGAAGAGGAGGGTTGCTCTTCAGTGATTAAAGAGAAGTCAAGTGAGCTTTTAAATCCAGGCAGAAAAAGCAATAAAAGCAATGCAGGGCACTGTGTAGATGCATGTGGCCCTCTGAAGCACAAAGATTGGACTGAATCCACCGATTTCACACTCTGCTTTATTCTATAAAAGATCAGCTCAGTAGGAGAGAACAAATACAACTTTGCAAATGCTACACAAACACTAAAAACATCCTGGGAAAGAATGCCCGTACCTATATTCTGCATGAAGCTCCTCATGTCTCACAGCATAGCTATTTAAATATCTGTCAGAAATGCTGACTGCAATCTTTATCTGAAGTGACAACAGAAAGCTGATGCAATAGCAAGTGCTGTTTCCTGAAAATTGTTTCCATTTCCACTATTCACCTTTTAATAATGTGAATTTCCAGGACTTTACTTTCAACAACTTCTTAAAAACAAACAAAAAGCCAACAGTCTGAATGACAATTTCTTCTCCAGTTTCTCTAAAGCTGACACTCCAAGTCTAAGTTACATTTCTTTCCATTTGTCCAAGTTCTCTGAGTAAACTGAAAATTTAATCCTCTGTGTTGCAGTGGCCTCCCTCACACAAAGCCGATACATACGCAATCATTTCATCTAACACAAAAGCAAGAACTGAGTACAGAATAACAAAGATAAAAGTGAGAATACTTCCAAAAGTCAAACCACTTACAGGTGAGTTGTTTTCAAAAAAAACATCATTAGCGAGGCAAGAAGCACTTTTTTTTTTTTTTCCCTCTTTTTTTAAATAATTTGAGCTTCACAAACTAATGTAGCTCTCTGCTTTACAAAAGGTCTGGAATACAGCTGTACTAGACCAGTCTATGGTGAGATGCTTGCATCAGGGTAAGATCACTAGAATTCACTGTTGGTGAGGATGTGTCAGATTTAGAGCTGTCCAAAAAAAATCTAAGGTCTAATGGTATTTTCCCCTTTAGTTACAATTGCTAATTTCTTCCTTAACACTAACTCACTCTTCCAGGCCTTTTGGAAGGAAGAGTCCAAAGCTTAGGACTGAAGAATGCTACAGAGCTACAATTTCAACAATAAATAAAAATAATTCCACTGAAATTTCAATAAAAGCTGTTACCACAAGAATTCTCTCTTTACACTGAACGTTAGACTTTTCCAGTAACTTACAACCCTAAGATTTAAAGAGCTTCTATTAATGGGGTAAAGCAACATCTCCTTCCCAAACGCAGAATTCAAGCTCAACTATCACTCAACATTGATTTTAATTAGCAGCACTTCAGACAGTTATAAAGTGAAATGCAGATACATGTTTTCCCCTGTTCACTCTCTCAAACTGGCACTCATGCAGAAGACTTTCAAAATTAAAAAAACAGGATTATAAAACCACAAAACTGACACAGGGCCTTCGGGCATACAGGGTACTTACAGTTATAATTAATTTTTAGTGTGACCAGATTTCAAAACTGGCTGTGGAATTCTGGGAGCTCTTTAAAAATTCCCTCCTCTACTCCAAGATAGCAATTTAGTCACAAATCAACAAAGACTTAGCATTCAAAGATGAAAATTACTCTGACAGGTCTTAAAATAGGAATTGCTGCAAGAGGCAGGCTCGAGCTGAGCAGGGCCGGTCACGGCACTGAGGCGAGCGGGCCGGTACCGGCTGCTCCGCGTAACGGGGGCTGCTGCCGGCGCTCCCGCATTCCCGCCCTGAAGGCGCTCGCAGGCCGCGCTCGGGCGCAGCCTTCCCCGCTGCTGCCTGCCCAGCTCTCCCAAGCGCTCCGTGAATGGACCCCACTGCACAGCGCCACGCCGATGCCTTGCGATTCGCAGCAGTTTGCAGAGAAGCAGGTCCTGCTCAGAGGCAGCAAGGAAGGCCCTTCCTCCCACACAAGTCAACTGCCAAGGTGCCTCAGTATTCTCCTTAGTTACCTGACGGCAGCTTCCATTTCAAAGTTAGCACTATCATAAAACACAAAATGTTGGGCAAGGAAATATACCTACTAAAATGTGATGTATGACTCTAACATTACAGGATTTTAAACATACACTGTTGGAGTTGGTTAATCTTATCAAATAGAATTTTATAAGAGAAACCTCTCCAAAGGCTTGAATGCTTTCCACAAACATACAAGAACACATGTACCTGCTCTCAGGAACATACAAGCAAATCTGAAATCACATTAGTTAAAACAGTCGCCATGTATTCGCTGTAAAGCGACAGCGAAACACAAGAACACTATGTCTAAATGAAAAAGAAAACAAAAAGAAAAAAAGTTAAAATAAATTGAGGCTGGAATTCTGAGCAATAAGGTAGATTAGCCCTATGCATGGGAACTGCAAAGGATATTAAGATGCTGCAGGGTAGATCTGATACTAGTGCTAGTAATGGTACCACAGAGCATTAGTTACAGGCATTTCATACCAAGTGCTACAGAACATAAAGTGGTAATGACAGAAGCGCCTTCTATTTCTTCCCCTAGAAATATTTCTTCTTTCCATTACAAGGGTTAATACTTTCAAGAGTGACCTCTTAGACACTTTATGTAATATGCGACAGTTTAGGCAACCAAACTTTACTTACAAAAGCTTTTTTTAGTTAAAACTGTAGAATTTTGAGAGATATATATTTTATAGCATCTTAAAACAGCAACTACACACAAAGTTGTAAGCAAATTAATTTTTTAAATTCCTAATGAATTTTAATAGAGTTCTTTTAAAATTTATTATTTTCACTAGCTAAAAACAATTTTTTTCCATTTTATGCTATAATTAAAAAGTCTTTAAACTATTAATGTCTCTAGCATTTTACAGCTTTGTTTTCTTAAAATACATGAGTCACTCCTGACCCAAACTAAAAAAATGTCCAAAGTCACCCAACAAACTATAGCTGGATGGGCATGGTAAATACCATGGACCCCTTCTGTGAATCCAGATTTTAAGTTACTTAAATAAATACGTACATCTGTATAAGACTGTTAACAAAAGGTTCCTAAAATTGATCCAAAGACACAGCTGGGAGAGGAATGTCAAGGGGCACTCTATGGAAAATAAAACTAGCACTAAAAGGTGGCTAAATTATCAATCCAGTGTTCAAAATGTAGAACAAAAAAAAAGTTTATGTGGGCATTGCTGCCACCACATGGGCGAAAGGCTGAATTGTTCCCTGCATCTTTCAGATACTGCCTTTCTCAGCATGTTCTCTCTTTTACAGGTCCTCTCCTTAAAGCCCCTCTACCTGACCCACCACAAAGCCTCAGCTCTCCCTCAACTACATCTGCACATCTGCAACATCTGCACAAAGAACGAGGTGCAATTCAAGGTATCATTGAGGTGCCAGTGACAGTCTCTGTAGTTGCTGTCCTATACTCAGGATACAAACACTGGAGAATTACACAGTATTGTCAGAGTATCGCTGAGAGGTAACAAGCACCAAGCCAGTTCACTACTAAGTTGTAAGAAAAGTCCTGCAAATATCCCGGTATCCACTGGAATAGATGTGTCAAACAAGACTGCACCAGTTTTGCTGAAGCACTCTCTTTACACACCTTCCCAGAAGGATTGCTTTTGGAAAGATGGACTGAACAGACTCCCCTGTCACCTGCAGAAGGTCGGCAGCCTGAGCGTATTCTTCACGGCAAGGGGTCAGCGAGTTCAAGTGTTGAGCATTTAAGTTCAGTTAAGGAGTTAAATGATCACAGAAAGGGAGCTCCATACACACACACACACACACAC
>JAVCKT010003278.1:0-26411 GCA_032273925.1 Rhynchotus rufescens | reverse complement strand
GAGGTTTCATTTACTGAAGTGAAGGACAACCAGAGCAGAGATGGGACCTACCTCTGAACCAGCTCCCTACACAGACAATTGACTGTATCTGGAGGCATAAGAGCATCTATAGCCCTTATCCATCTTATCCAGGGCTGCCTAAATACAGAGGCTGGGGCTTCTGCAAGTTTTGTGCAAGGGAAAGCAAATTGCCAGGAAAAGCCCACAGGAGCTGCGGGTCACGTCTCCTACCTGCACTCCCACCACGCGAGAGCTGCACGGCTCTGAACCAGGCTCGCCTAAGGGGAGGCAGCTCTGCTTTAGAAAACACACAAATACACAAATATTTTAGGAACCTACAAAGCAGCTTCCTGTGCTGTGCACAGGGCAGGACTGGCTCCCTCCGGAGTACAGCGAGGCCAGCGTGGTTTGGCAACGGGCCGCTCCCAGGATCCAGGCCCACCAGGAGGAAGTGGGATGGGGCTTTGTTTCAGATGAAGGCATGTGGGTTCAGTTCCTGGGCTCATTCAGCCCTTACGTCTTCCCCAGGATGAGAGAAAATTGTCTGCAAGAAATTGTTCTGTGTTTTCCACTCAATAACAATGACTCTTATGTCCTTTATGTGATTTAACCGGCAGTAGATTTTATGGGTCTCCTAAGAACAAACTGAGTTAAGTTCTCCCAGACAAACAGGTTCAAGTTGCTCCAACATATACTAAAAAAGGGCACAAAGCACTCTCTATATGTGTGGCATTGAGTACAAGCACTCAGTGTTGTTATAAGACTTATTGTCAGAAACACAAAGAGTATCAGAAACAGGAAGGACTAAGAAAAAGCCATGTACAGCTTTAAAGCCAGCAGAGAGTACTAACGTTTTAAAAGCCTGACAGTGCTTTTATGGTTTATAAATCCATTTTGTTTTATTTTCCTTCATCCTATTTGTGGCAGACTCATGTACTCCTACTAAAAATTCTTTTCAACTCCAATGTTTTTCCTTTGCAATATAATCTTGGAAAAAAAATCACTTTTCACATTACTGAAAAGACATCTAACGTGTTTTATAGTCTCCAGCACCTGGGAAGAAAACATTACAATTGAGTGATAGGACATTTTGGGGAGAACATGAAGGCAATCTCTAAATGAGTTTTGAGCTCGTAGGCAGCTTTATCACACTCTAATACTACTAATCTAGATCCAAGAGTGATGTGAATTCAAAGCTTGGGCCATTTTCCAATTAAAATAAGGTAAGAGGTACTTTTTCTTTTTCCAGGTATCTGGAGAATAAGTGCAGATCCTGACCTGATATTCAGTCAGGACATGCTGCTTAAGCATTGAGCTTTTAACTGAACATTTCCATCCAGATCTGCATTGCAATTCACCTACTCCAAGTGTTTGGTAGCCTCCCACTGTCCAAAAACCCTCAAGTTGTTCCCAAGTGTTGCCACTGTTCCACTCAGCATCACCCCTTGCAGCTCTTCCCGATGTCTCCCTTCAGGCTTCGCCATCGTCACCATTCCCAGACATTAGGAAGATATTTTATTGACCATTTCCCCCCAAATCCTCCCAATTGCTACTTAGCAATACTGCGTTAGTATTCTAGAATTAGAATAGTGTACCCAGTCGTGAGCTGGGTACAATCAGACAAGGTGGACATAAAAAGCAAACTACACCTATATTCTGAAGGACAAAATCCAGCCATGCTAGCATTAGTGCTCAGAGTTGCTAAAATGCAAGTGGTGGTTGCCTCAATAACCCAAAGGAAGGTTTGTTTTAGGTCCCTGTCGAAAGAAGGTAGCACAGGGAAAGACAAGAATAACCAGATTCTTCAGTTCTGTTCAAACGAGAATTAAATTTCATGAGGTATCTGAAAATCTGAAAAATGTTCTCATTCTGATGCCAAAAATAACCCCAAACTGGAAATTTGTACTTTCTGTACATCTGGAACAGTTTAATTTCTCATATTTGCATAGTAGCCAGGCCTATCTGATGCCGGAACTTCCCAGGAGCCAGGATCCCAGCACAAATGGCACTCGCACGTGACAAGCAGGATGCCCCAACAAAAACGGGCTGGAGGCCCCGTGCAGACAGCTGATATGGCAACGAACTGTATATTGTGGTAGTAGAGGATCCCCCATCAATGTGAATGTAACTATTTATGATCATTTAAGCCAATATTTGCTGGCTTACAATGAGGGGCAATTTCCTAGTAAATAACTGAGAGATCCCTTTACCTGCCCTTATAAAAATCAGAGATCTGAGAAGATCAGCGTCTCCTTTCAATTATTTTTCCTGAAATTCTGACTATAGCAACAGCTTGCAAGAAACAGACTGATAAGCTATTTGCCTTTAAGCAAGATTTTCCTGTATAACTGATTAACAAAAGTCTCCTATGCCCAGACAACACCCTATTAAATATGACATGAAATGTAACCAACAAATATTTAAAACTCTGATTAGTTACAAATAAAAGATCAACAACGTAACATTTTAAGAATTATATCAAATCAGTCATCATTATTACCTAGTAATCCCTCCAAGTTTAGCGTATTAAGTAATTAAACTAAAAGCACAAACAAAAAAAGATCATCTATTTGGAAAGGACATAATTAAGTAAGTCCTTGTATCTTGCAAAACATATGTCTTGTATCCCACATAGTTCATTCCTATATAAGCAGTTGTTGCTCGGCTAAAATGATTACATACTGCATGCTCAGAATGACATGACATAAGTGTCAAGTTATTAGCATCTCTAAAATCCTTCCTCAAAGAGTGCACTTTAGCACGCTCAGCATTTCACTATGTAAGAATGTTTTTCAATAATGTAAACAGTTCATTTCTTATTAATTGTCCCTGTCACAATAGCACCAACAGCACTGACATGTTTTCCTGAGTAAATACTGTTTGACAGACAAGCTAGAGATATTTTAAATACCCCTCACTCTTGGACACAAAGACTTCTCATATAGAAGAGCTGTAAGCTACTATTTATTAAATACCCAGGCATTCAGCCTGGGGAGGGTCCGTGTCCAGTGTTTATTCCAATAAGGCCAAGGCAGAAAAAATCTCCACTGCTGAGTGTAGATGTAATAATTAATGCACCGTGTCACACAGAGCCAAGCAGCCACCTTGTATTCAGCTGCTAAGGAAAAGAGAGTTTCAGGACCTATTAGCTCAAAGGGTATAAATATCTACAAGGCATCACGTAGAAAAGAAAGATACTAAAAGACATCTTCTCTACCACAAGAAATCTAATGAAACAGTAAATTAAGTAATTTCATAAAGGAGTTTCTTAAACTTACCAAATTATTAGATACAACAAAAAAATATACTTTTACCTTCTATGGTTAGTGATCCAACCTACCTGCACAGGACTTGAATGCTCCTTCTATTATTTCTATATAAACCCTTTAAGTTAGTTTTAGGAACAGAGGAGTGTTGTTCTTTCAGCAGCTGAAGTAAACGCAGGATAACAGCAACTCCAATTATATGTGCACATTAATGGACACCAAGAGCTAATAAATTATTATGTAACTCACATGAGTTCAACTGCATGCAATGCATTGTAATTGCTATAATAAAAATCTAAATCACACTATCAAAATCAAAATGGAGGAAAAGTAACTTTCAGGCAAAATAAATACCCCTTCACAAACAAGTATAGCTCATCATTCTTTCACCTGAGGAGATGACCTAATTAACTTCTTTTGAATGACAGAAAATATCAGAAGATATTTCTTTGCCTAATCAAACGCTGTCAGGGTTTGTATTTCCTCTAGCTGACACAAAAAAGACCCATGAAGGCAGCTGGAGTTTCAGTGGTGCCATGAATAGTCAACATCCGCACTGTTGACTAAATGTAGTCAACTATTTTGACTTAATTTTATTTATTGATCCTAAGATCCAAAGGTTATGATGCTATGTATAGCCTATATAAAATATAGCCTTCCTTAGTGCTATTTCTGTACGCAACCGCGAAGCAGAACTAATACATTTAACTGATAAATACATCAAAGGGAGCATGTCTAAAGCAATAAACATCTCCTGTGGTGGGGATGTTTATGCACTACAGGAGACATTCTGCTGGGTACGTATGTCCCTTTGATGCAGTTATCATTATGATAATGAAACTATTATTTGATTTTATTGCTATTTAAACACCACTGTTGTCCACCATAGCCCCATTAAACGTAGCTATCTTGGTTAATAAACTAAAGTGAATGGAGGGGTTTTCATTTCAGTCTGGATCAGTTCATTGGTAGGTTGTTGTCTTTTTTTTCCATTACGTTCTCTTTGCTTTAAGGTTGCCATTAGGACCCAACAGATTTGTATTTACAGAAATTCATATATAGCTTGCATGATGAGACTTGCATGACTTTGAAAGATCCTGTTCCAACATTGAAATAACCACAGAATTGCACTTAAATGATTTGTTTAGGGAAACCTCATTCTGGATTTATTTTTTTTTTAAACCAACCCAAACCAAAGCTCTGTCTGAGAGCTCCAGTTCAAGTGGGAGGTTGCAACAGGGAACTCCACACGTCCCAGCTATGATTCCGTAAGAGACCAAATTACTCCAGGGCTATCTTCCTTATTGAAAAAAAAAAAAAATAATCAGTAAAATCAGTAAATGCACCTGAACCGATGCCTGGAGTGTGTTCTGGAAAAAATCACACACAGCCATTTCCTGAGGAGGTCAACTTTGCAGCACAGACTAATTTCAGTACATCTCAACAGGGATAAATGCAACAGAGATAGCATAAGGCATCCCTGGCAAAAACAGTGCTATCCATCATGTAAGTTCAGAAGTTACTTGTATGAGGTAAGACACAGGCTAGCTTTATAGTTAATACTTAATGTTGGAAATTGCTAACCTACCACAGTGTGAACTTAATTCACTATCACAGAGAAGTTCTAAATTTTTAAGCTAAAAAAAGTGGGAAATCCAGAAATATTTAAGATGTGTTTCTCATTGATTTTTTTTCTTTCTAAGAAAGGAAAAAAATAACCCAATGGGCAAGATAAACACTCTGATCTACAGCTCAAAGTGAATTTTCAACCATATGTTGTAAAGGCAATTCATTATTTGGGATAGCAACACATACAAGTTTATATCTATAGCAAGATATTGGGGGAAGATAATATATATATATTTTTAGAGTGCATATGTAAAAGAATTGAGAAGGAGGCTGAATGGATTGTGTGTGCATCACACTCCAGGCTATATCTTGTCAGAGTCTTCAAGACATATTTTATAGTATGCTCCCTTTTGTGCATCTCAGAAAAGCTAATCATGGCTTTCTTACTATGGTCAATTATGGAAGTGCTGCTCCAGATGCGTGGCTTTCACATAAAGTTTGCCAGAAATCTCTAGGCAGCTCCTAACTATTCTGGAAATGGAAGAGTGTTAGAAACACACTGAGTGCCAATATCACATGCTTCCTAGATGCGTATTTAAACAAACGTCACCACCTGATATTTGCCAGAAAATCCTGGGTCAGTTGTGGCATATCAATCCAGTGCCTCAAGACGTCTCTGCTTTCCATTAGGCTATTTCTTGGTGAACATGGAAAACGTCTCATGACAACATATGGGAATTTGAAGTTTGTTTTACTTAGAACACCAACTAAATGCAAACTTGGTTACTGAATATTTCTTTAAAAAATCCAGCTATTTGCATTTGCCTGAGATTTGTATCCTACATAGAAAATGTTAAAGGAAACTACACTAATCCATGAATCCAGCAAAATGCTGCCAAAATGTAATGGCCATTCAGTGAATGAAAGATGATAGAAAAGAAAGCAGTCAAAGGTGAATTAAGCTGTAAATTAGAGGCAAAACAGGGCAAGGTCAGCAATGCAGAAGCAAGCTGGTGTTCAGTATATGCAAGATATATCATAGTTTTGTTTAAGAAATAAAGAAAACAAATTCATACTCCTTTGGTCAGGTTCCAGGATTGTCCAAACTTTGCAAATAGGTCACTCCCAGCCCTGAAGGTTCATGAGATGAACAGGTGAAGAGAAGCGTACGGTCCTGATGATGCCTGTAAGGAGCAGCCCGGTGACATCTCCCAGACTCGGGCTGCTGCTCGGGGACCTCTGGCTGACACCAGGACAGGACTCGACCACAGCTTAGTACCAGCCTCGGCCAAGGGCAACAGGCACAGGGCCAGCAGCAACACGGGGCACAGCAAGGGAGCAATATATAACCACTGGACACGCTTGGAGTCACGATGGCGGCTCTTGCGCTTCCATCTGGGCTTTAATCCAAGTTATTTAAGTTTTGACAGACGAAAGGGGCAGTTCGGCTTGTGTGCAACACGCTATATATCTCCTTGCATTGCTCAGCGTCATGAACAAAATTGTGCAAGGGAAGGAATGTGCATTTTCTTCATTACTATTTCAGATGTTTAGTGGGTGTTGCGTATGACCTAAACAAGAACATTTAGGATAAAGCCAGCTGAGAACTTTCCAGCAAAGAAATTCTACCAATAAGAAGAGCCTGTGTGCCTCAGGCAGCGCCTTTCAGAAGAACATCCTGGTTTGAATATGTTTCTATCAGAAACATCCTCACCCGGCAGGACATGGTCACACAACCCGGGGCTGCTTGCCACAGCCTTTCTTGTGGGCTTGCTTTAATATATTAATCTTCTCCAGGCAACTGTGGTCTATTATCAATCTTTCATTAACATATCCCCTTCCTTCCGAATTTTTGTTTGTTTGTTTTAATACAAGGTTTAGTGCAGCTGTGTCTCATCAGACCTCTTGTGTGTTTTTTTCTGGGACTTTCTAAGGGACCCTGATTAAAGGCTGCCTCAGCTGCTGTTCTCTTCTGCCTTTTTCCTTCCATGTTGCCTCTGAATGTTAAGAATCCTATTGTTCTCTGCAGTAATTATGTTAGCACTTGGACACTTTAAAAAACAAATACTTACTTTTTTTACTGAATACTTTCTTCCCCTCAACTGCTATTTTTTTCCTTGAAAGCCTTTTGAATGCAACAGCATGTTTTTAAAAGCCTCAAAAGAGGATGTGATTCTAAATTCTCATCTGCTAACATCTGCTGATCTCATTGTTATTATAGATTAATCTTCCCTAATTGAGTTATACACTTTAACAGGGCTTTCTTTCAGAAAAGAAACCTGTGTACCATTTGCTATGGTGCCTTTTTTGCCTGTAGGTGCAGGATAAGACAGGCTTTCAGCTGTGAACAATTTGTAATACAAAAAAAAAGTTTTAATCATCAGTGTAAACTATTGACAAGGTAGATAAAGTACAACTTGAACAGAAGCCGTGTAAAAAGATTAGAAATTTTTCTTAGTCTAATATATTTTAACTCAACTGTTGACTTACAGCTTTCATTTGCTAACTATAATTATCTAGTAAGAGGAGGACACTGAAGACATTAGACTCTCTGAGAGCTAGTAACTCTTCTGGACATGGGTATTTTTCTCAGCTGGAACTGTCAAAATGAAGTGTCCCAAAACACAGGGCAGTTTTATGCAGTGGTGTTTACAAAAGCCTCAGAAACACTGCAGTTGCACTGCAGTTTAGGGAACTTTTCCATCAATATTTATAGACTACCCGTACTTCACCTAAGACCTACATAGAAAACTTCCTCTTTTCTTCTGAGCAACTATTACTGGAATGCAGATATTTTAGTTCAATATTGTCGCAGAATGTTTCACTATTATAGGAAGAAAATTAGAAGATATATTTGTTATACAAGCTGCTAACTACAGTCAGCTGGCAACACTATGTCCTTGCATAAAAATTATGCTATTTCATTCTATGACTGTGCATGAAATGTAAAAATACAAGAGAGAGAAGGTGGCGGGGGAGATAAATCACACAGAAATTATTTGGGATGCCACAGAAAATAAGACTAACATTTGCCTTCTTCGATCTTTTTGTTCCTCTTTCTACAACAAGGTAGAACATAAAATTATATTTAGCTTTTGCAAATATCTCTGTGCAACCTCCCTCAGAAATGGCAGACAATTCCTAGAAAGGCATTTTAATGTGATTAAACAATCTCTTGTTCTAAGGTTTAAGAGGGCTTACAACAGGGCTCATTTTCATTTGGGAGATGAGAACATCTTAATGTCAATGAGCATGTCAATGAGCAGTGCATCTGGTCCTAGAATACCAGTGCCACAGAATTCCAGGAATTCAGGAATTTCAACAATTAAATAGGATCAGATTTTGAATGGAAGGCAATAAACAGATTCTCTACTGCTGTACTGTGCTCCTGGCATAATGTTTTACTCACTACTTTCTTCCATCACTATGTCAGACACCTCATCCTCGGACAGCTGATATCTAAATTAAGTTTAAATAAAGATGTGCACAGCCTTAACAGTGACATTCGCCTCCTGAATGTGGAAATCGTTCGTTCCTTAGGTATATACCAAAAACATGTCTAGAAAAAAATGGACAGTTATTTTGAGCAAGATGATGATTTGTTCTTATCAGATAAAACCTTCAACATAAAGCTTTTGCTTTTGACATCTCTTTAGAAAGAGGGCTTGGTTTTCCAGAAAACAAACAACAAAAACATGATTTCTCACATATTATTTGAGCCTGCATTTCTTTGCACACACCAAACAAGTAATTCTAGTTGCAAACAGACAGCAGTGCACCATTACTATGAAATGTATAACTAAGAGAAACCATTAACAAAACAACAGGCCATATTAACTAGCAGAGAATTTGGCAGCTGTAATTTTCTGTGCCATTCCTGCCTGTAAATAATGAGCTGAGAGCTACTGCCACTGGAAAAATTATTTTAGTCACTTTCTTCCCTTCCAACTCTCAGCCTCCATTAGTACACCCTACTTTATAGTTTCTTCCATTTTCCACTAAATAATTACTTCATGGACCACATATTGCCCTTGATGTCAGAGGGAGTTGTGTGCACAAACTGAAGACAATGTATGGCTCTTCCTATCTACAGTTATTTTTTCCAACTGCACACAGAAAGCTATTTTCTAGACTTTACTATAAATTCAAGGAAAAAAACTAAAATTTACTATCCTGCCCTGAGATACCTATGAAATGTATGATAGTTTTTACAATTCATAAAGTAAAATAAGGATGATTTACAGCACTCTGCAACGGCTGATGACAAGCAAGGACACTCACAGCACACTGTTCTTGTACAATAGGCCATAAAAAATGCTGCAAGTCATCATTTACTAGCTTGACTTGCAGGTCCTCCCAGGAAAGGAATTAAGGCTCCCCCAGCATCCCTATGGTTGTGGGAGCCGTTCCTGGGAGCAGTGGAGAGAGGTTCAATTTCTGCAGCTAGGAGCTCTCCTCTGCTCAAGAGGACCAGCACATTTCTCACAAGCAAAGCAGTTACCTCCTCTTCTCTCTATGCTTCTAAATACAATGACAAATTGGTTAAGGTTGCAACTATGGCTGCAGTTTAAAGGTTTTCCTAAGATTATCCATGAAATGATTCAGAAACTAAGCACTGTTGTCCCATGGTAATTGGTAAATTCAAATTCACTGCTAGGGTCAAGAATAGAGACTCTGTTAGAAGGCGACAGAACTGCCATAATGAGTCCAATGTAGTTCAAATCATGCCTCAGAGGTCTCAGGTTTTTGCATCTACAGCCTTCCCAAAGCTATATTCCTTCCTTGACACTAGAATGAAATGCCTAATATCTTACAGTGGAAATAATGTCCATGGGGACACATAGGCCAATGGATAGCAGTTATTTAGGTTTTATTTGATTTCAACTATCATATTGGAGCATGGTCACATTATTTAGAGGATCAGGGCCACAAATCTTGCCTTTCCAAGATGCTAGTTCCAGAACTATGTAAATCATACCTACAACTTTTGGGAAATTTCTTCCAGTCACCAGGAATAAGTCAGAGACTGAGTTGTGAGCATCCTGCTGTTTCTGTAAAGCAGAGCTGGGCAAAGGCTGGGAAAGCAAAGGCATTTTTTGCCAAGGGTTTGGCACTTCCCATGATGGCAAAAGAAGACAGCTGCTTCCACTTGAGCAGAGCCGCTGCTTAGAGCAAAAGGAGGAGGAGCAATTTGTTCTAGACTAGCTAAATGACATTTCATTAGCTGCTCACTAGATACACTAGCTACTTACCATACAGTGTTATGCAAACCAAGGCAAGAGGGACACACCTCACTCACCTGGGAGCATCTCCATCAAACAGGGCAGCGATGGGCACAGCAGCAGAGAAGCCCAGAATTGCCATATTCCAGGCTTAGCTTGACTAAAGACAGAGTTATCCACCATCCCCTCTGTTTCTCTATTCTCAAAATCAAACAAAAGTCTTCACTTAAAACACTCTCATCAATTAAGTTAGCTAAGGGTTAAACAGCTAATATTTAACTGAGCTTTGCAAACCATGTCTGACAATCTAATGCTCTCTTTCTTCGACAGATGGCTTAAAAAAAAAATCTGGGAAGCCTTACTCATGGAAAAAATTACTAGCCTTAAGAACAATTCATATAACAGATATCTCAACACATGGCTGCCTTTCAACACTTAAACTGGGAATTCAAAAGCCAACATCCTCGAGAAATTTTTTATTCAGATCTTACATTGTACCTTTGCCTCTCCCTTTCTTCAATTGCAATCTTGCTCTACTATTGCCTAAGCAGTTATTTTTAAGCGACTACAATAAAACCAACATCTATATTATTAAAAAATTACTGAGCAGTATTTGATATTCTACAAAGATAAAAGCTTACTAATGTAAATGAAGATAACCCTCTCAAAATATTAGGATTGTTGGCAAAGTAGACCGTTTTTCAGCAAGAATGGTAAAAACATTAGAAAATGTCCACTCAAAGTGAACTGTTACAATTTCTAAAAGCTAATAATTAGTTCAAAACAAAATACATGTATTTATGAATAAATTATTTTAATATAAACAGTAAAAAATGCTAAAGAAGGATATTTCCATTTAAAGTCAAATAATTGTTTGGCTTAGTGTTAAACAAAATCTTTTTTACAATTTTCCAAAATACAAAACAAACAAACAGAGAGCATGGTCTTTTGGCCACTGGAAAGCATTGAGCAAGTAGCATGGGGTACAGACAACCAGCCCAGCCCAGCCCAGTCCACTTATTTTTGGACTATAACAGCACTACAAGGTACCCATGTGGTCACCTGAACAGATCATTTGCCATTCTCTTCCTCTTCCGTTCGGCTCGCCAGCTCTGCAATTCACTATGACTTTAAAGGCAGAGTATTTCAGAAACTGTATCACTTGCACTGTCTATTGGGTCTTGTCAGCTAAATGCTTACAAGAAAGATGAAAATCTTCAGTTTCCTTCAGGAAAAGGCATATTAAGGCACAGGTATAAGACCTCCATAAGTGCTTGTTTATGTGTCTGTCTGCAAATGAGTGAAATGATGACGATGATGATGAAAGATCTTTACTGCTTTACCCTCTGAGAGTACTTTCTGATGTGCCAAAAAAACCACAAGATTCCTTTTTCAAAACTATGTTGTTCCACGCCTGGGCTAATAACAAACCCCATTGCAGGTGCTGATTATAATAATATATGACATGAAATGATGCATCTAGAATACAGGGCGGTACAACTGCTCCTTGAAATATTGGTCCTCCTCATGTTCTAAAGTAGAAGCAATTCCCTTAGCTTGCAAGTAAGTAAATTATCTCTTCCTGCATTAGTTTCCATTTCTCTGTGCATATTCCCTTGGAATCCTGCCTCCATCTCCCAGCACATCCACACAGACTGTCACCTTCTTTTCCACATTCTAAATTTTCCACAAGTTTGTTCAGAACATAATTTATTTAATTCCCCAGCATCATCCCCAGCAGGTAATAAGCCAAGGGAGCTGAAGGCAGAGAAATGCTCTATCAAGCCACTCTGGATACACAGCACTGAACGACAGCCCCTGTAAGGTACGTGCTCCCTTTCATATTACCATTGCACAGTAAGATAAAATAATAGACATTGGAATGGGTGGAGTAGAAACACAGGGTTAACTTGCTTCGGAACATCTCTATTACTAAAAGCTATCCAAGGCAACTTGTTTTTCCAGTAGCACATGGGTTTGGCCAGCATATCATCTCCTCGTCTTAACTAAAGCCAAGGTTCTCATCTATGTCTTTTTAGTCCTTCAGTATTTGATACACAGAGTTTCTGAGCAACTTAAGGCACAAAACAACTTATATGACAGGAATACAGGAGGTTTGACTCTACTGGCATCTGCTTTGGCAAAATATGCCAAGAAACAGAGAGGAGATGGTACATGAGGTGCCAAGTTCAAGTAATCTGCAAATGCCATTTGGGTAAAAGCATCCGTAATTCTCCATGTATGCTCAGTCTAGCTAAACGAGCAGATCCAGAGACCTCATCTCAGCACAAAAATTAGGGCATCTGTGTGAGGGCAATAGGGATGCAGAGGCAGGCAGGATGTCCAAGTCTTCCCTCTATATAAATGATGATTTTGATACTTATCGAAATGAATTATCACTTGTTCCTATTTCTGAAAACAAGCATGAGCAAAAACAAGAGAAAACAACCTGATGTGTTGGATCTATACATCCAAGAAACAGAAAACAGTCCTGTGGGATCTCCAACAACACATCCCTAATACCAGAGAGAAAAAGGGACAAGTGCCAATTCAAAGGAAAAATAAAAAATTCACTGCCCTTAGGTTATTCTCTTAACTGTTCCATATTCAGGAAACTACCTCAACTCTCTGACATGTGGATTAAATCAGTAAGAATCCCTGAAGTGTAAAACAGGGTATTCACTGCTAATCTCCCCGAGATGGACACACGACATGACATCACTAAGCAGTGCTGGAAACAAAGCCGACACTGTATTAAGCAACTGAGGGAATGCAGAAATCATTCATTTAGCAGACATGGCCTTCTAATAAATGCTAAGCCAAACTGTACTGAATGTGTTTAGTGTGTTTTTTAATAATATAAAATTGACTAAAAATCTATTTCATAGATTTTCTTGAATTAAAAGCTAGCAAACCACTGGGAATTTGAAAAATGTAATTGTTATTTAACATAAAGGTATCAAATTTTCTTGTAAGATAAATCACGTTATATTTTACATTTATGTGATATATTTCTTTCTTTAGCCTTATCAGTAGCCTATGAAAATCTTCTCATTAAATGAAAGCTGTATGCCTCCTTTACTGTGATGTGCCTGATTAAAATGCCACTATATATATATAAATATCTTTTCCCTTCCTTAAAGGCCTAATCTGATCATTCTTAAAGATCTTATTATGGAGAGATTGAGCTCTTTTTCCAAAACCTTATTCGGTTTGATTAGGGTCATGGGTCCAGGCTCATCTCTAGCATAATTCCACTGTTGTCAAAAGAGCTGCACAACTGATCACACTGGACCAACCTAAGCAAACATTTGGTGCCCTACATTTGACCATACAAAAGAATCATGTCCTATTTATTTTGTTTTCAGTCTGAACCATACTTTGGTGCATCATTCCAGATGCTAACAAGTCAAACCACCATTTGCAGGAGTTAATACCACAGATACAATGCAGTATCTACAGTGTATATAATGTACATTTAAAGTAAATATTGTGAATATAATATATTCCAACGAGCTCTCTATTCTAGATATTCTGTCCAAGTATTCTAACCATTTCAGTAAATATTTGGGCTGTGATGTGCTGCTTAAACTCTCAGAATGGAAAATATCGTCTGCTATTTTCACCAAACTATTTGGAATGAGTAGCTAGAATCACTCCGTCCACTTAAGGACATGCAATTACTAGTATCACCTTAAAAATCATTAATGAATTCAACTGAATGTTATTTGAAACAATGTAATTTAAGGATTAAAAAAAGAATTATAGAAGATCAGCCTTTTTTTTTTTCTGCCCAAACAATTCCCATAGTGCTGTTAAGTTCTGCCTTATTCAAGAAAGAAGCATTGTACACAGGAACTGCACTGAATAACCCATGAGTCTTATCCATTTGGGCAAGACAACGATGATAATGAACAAACAGAAGCTTAAAGGATGAAGGATAAGAAAACCACAAATGTCTTTGGAGTCATGATGTTTCTGAACTGCAAATATTTATAATTTTTATCTCATCATATAAACCTTGGACTTTTAGATTCATTGCATTTAATAACCACTTTTAGGAGATCAATAGTCTCCATTGACTTCACATTCTCCCCATTTACTGCTTTTTCATTCTGCTGATAATAAAAAGGTGCCACAGATAATTAAAAACAAACTCAGTCCCAACATTCATTAAAGTAGAAAATATGATCTTCTGAAAAGCTGTCACATACAATAAAGCACCGTTATCTGCCTAGAGTTACAGTGATTTCAAATGGATAAATCTAGAGGAAGAAATCCACTGAAATGCAGTTAAATTAATTGCTGTTTTACAAGGGGGAGCTTAAAAATGCAGTAATTAATTGACCTACTCTTTGAGACAATTTCCCTATAGTTAACAATCACTCTCACAAGAGAAGAAAGAGACAGCTCTCTCTCACTTGAAAAAAGGCTAATGAAATCAGTGTGAAGTACATTGGCAATCTTTTGACTGTATGTGAAGTGGATAGCAGAAAAAATCAAAAACGTCCATGGAAGGAATAAGTTCTGAACTCATTTTATCTGTGCTACTTCACTGCTGCTACAGCATTATTTCACATTAGGACTTGGGTTCTCCCAATATCCTGACATTTTGTATATTTAGCTCTGGGCCCATCATGACCTGGAGGAAGAACAATGTAATTTGAAATTAATTGAAAGTGTCATTTTAGATTTTGATGCCAATGAACATTTTACTTTTTCAGTTGTTCATAGCTCTGAAGAAGGTTTACCTTGAAACACAATTTATAAACCTATTATAACAACCTGTCTTTAAAGCTATGCAAAGGGTATGCACAGGAATTAACACAGCATTCCTAATCCTAAGATTTCAACAAAAATGGTCCCGGAGAACTGGACATAGACATAGTACCCGAGATGCGAGTGCACTTATGTTTTATGTTACAGCAGAACGATGCCTCTACTTGATGTTCCCTTTCCTTACGCATCCCGACATTGCCAGCACCTCCGGCTGTCGCTGCGTGTTGACGCACTCCTTTCGGAAAACTGCCAGCAAGAACTCCACGTCATCTCTTTCTCAATTGTGACTGTTCAGCATCAAGTCTGATTTTGACTTTTGCCCTCTAGATACATTATCCTGACTCTCACACCCTGAAGCACTTCCGTGTGCCTGGTTCTGTGAGGTCCTCCTGGAGATTTTTGCCCTCACCACAATAATTAGTGACTTCGGAGTTTAAAACTCGGAGAGGCTTACAGGTCCATAGCTCCCAGTGCCCCAGTTAGCATCTATATGGTAGCTTCAATGTACATTTCAAAATATCAGAACCCAATTAACATGGATGAAAATTCTGATCTGAAACCAGCTTGGACTGAAAACTTGATACAGGAATTACAAAACATCTGTTACTGTGAAGAGACTATATAACAATACTATTTTTTTAAACTGAATTTTACAAGCATCTCAGGATTTCTAATCAAATGTAGTTTATGCAAATTTCACAGCAGCCCCTTGACTGTGGGACTAATCCCAGGTGCAAACAGCCGATAAATCCAGACGAACTTCACCAAAAACTCTAATTATCTTCCAAAAAATGGGCCTATCTCTGTGAATGACTGGCTAAACACTTGAAAAACTGTGACAGTTCATACGAGATGGCCTTTGTTGGATTTATCTAGGAATTTTTATAATGGCTTGATTCAATGGCCGAAAAAGATCAATGTATATTATCTCGCAGTGTAATTCCATAGATTCACAAGTTATTGATCAACTGATATCAAAGATTATAAATGCTTCCAAAGTATGTACTTTTTAAAAAATACATAAAGCAGAAGTTAAAGCAAATATCAATACACTAGGTTTACATTTTCATATTTAAATATTCTATTCTTCTCATTATTATTCTTTTCATTTGAGAAAAAATGTAAATGGAATTTGCAATAGACTTATCAAAGTAAGTATATAACAGTTAATATCTTTTTGGTGAAAAACTACTGCCATATACACGCTATCAGATTCTTTAATCACACAAACAAAAGTCAGAGATTGTTCCAGGAAAGGATTAATTTTGCCAACTTAAGTCAAACAAAATATATTTTGGCATTGTTTCTGACAAATGGAAATAAAACAAACATTAGGGATCAGCTTGCAGCTAACAATATGCAAAATTAAAGAATATAAAAATTTTAAACTTTTATGGGAGTGCTGATTAGCTTTTGTTCTGCAAAGACTTTGCTGTTAATCTTGTTACACATCCTCTTAGCAAACAGAAACAAGGAGACTTAAAAACCCTGCTATTCAAACAAGATAATAGACACTGAAAGAACACTATGTATTAGTGGTCTATGCAAAAATGGCACTTTTCCATTGAACAGAAGTAAAAGAGTAAAAAGCTTAAATTATCTCTAAAGTCATGTATGACTGTATAAGCTGATTATAATAAAGTCTAAGGGCTATGCATTTTTCATTTGAAGGTTAAATTCTCAATTAATTTTTCAGCATGTTGCCACCTCTGCTGAGCTTGGTTGCTAATTGCACTAAAACAATAGCTTTCACTGCTTGAATTTATGTGTTGAATTCAAGACACTGCCAGAGATCCAATAGGCTTAAGAGTATTGAAGCAAAATCAAAATTATTGCAATAAATAAATAAATCCAGATATTTAGATTTTCTAAATTCTCTTATGGGAAAAAGGCTTTGTTATATTTATTTCATCTTTTCTGAGTGACTTTCATGTAAGCAAGAGATTTCAATACCTGACATCTCAAACGCACTACAGGAGTGTGCATCAAAAATAAACAAAACATGTAAGTGGAAATATTTTGAAGTTTAACACCTGATTGAGCTTTCTATAAAAATAATATGCTTTAAAATACCATTTACTGTAAAACTAGAATAAGTTGGCATTCTACTGATGAAGGATATTTCACAATATACTTAGTTAATGTTTTGGAATATTGAAGATCATAACTCGTTGACTAAACAAAAAGTTATGGACAGGCTGAATCATATGCAAAATATACCTTTGAAATCAGGCACATCACTGCCCCAGAGCAAGACGAAGGTAATAGGTACATATCGCACTTTTCCAGAAGTGTTTTATCTTGCTCATCAATTCATCTTGGTCTTCCTCCAGCCCACCAAAAGAAACTATAGAGATAATTTTATTATCAAATTCAAATAAAGAACGTCAAGTTTGTAGCATCTACAGAATCCACAGAATTATGATTTAACATTTTTTTGACACTCACGTCAGAATGATTTGCGTAACTCCTAGCTACACATTCATAATTTATGTGGCCACCTCCAATTCATGTCCACAAAATCCCTGACCTGCACTACCTCATCATATACCATATCCAACCAGCTCACCATCACAGCAAGCCTTTTTTTTTTCTTGACACGCAAATTAAATGTCATTACTATTCTATTCTTATCAGTGCCATCAATTACAATAGCAAAGACAGGGTGAATGAGCTCATTTTATGTTTCAGCTGCTACATTTTTATGACAATTTTGTGACACTGATATTATATGCATCTGAGGAACTGTTATTATAAAAGTTCCACACACTTTTAAAAATCTAGATTCTCTCCATGAAACTCTCTCTTCTCCCTTTCCACCTACATTTTGTTTATGGGCAGAAGGTCCTCAACATGAGGACACCATTATTTCACGCTTCTCTTAGTATCCGTACTCAACTATCCTAAAAACATTCTCTCTTTTGTAATAACACTAGCATGCATGAAGCCTTGAATTCAAAGAAGAAAGATCATCTTTGGAGAAGTCACCAATTCTGGTGGAATCCTTCTGCTCAGGATTTCAGCCCAGGAGAAGGAAAAGCTTCTAAATTAAAACAAAGTTTTAAAAAAACAATAAATAAGTAGCCTTTTATGAAAGTATATGTGGTAACATAAGTGAATGCTTTCATGGACTATAGTTAGAAATGGGACAACTTGGAATTACGTCTTTTAGATTTACTGGTATCGTAGATCTAATACATGACCTAAAATAAACGATATAAATTTCAAGTATAAGGTATCATAACAACAACTACAGTACAGGGAGAAAGCTCTCCCTTAGCCATAAGATCCTTGAGGATCTTCATGAAGAATCCGAGACCTATGTTCGGGATGATGCTCGCTAATCAAAAACAAATAAATAAAACAAACCACCTCTTATTTTTTAGAGTTGAATATATGACAGTATGTTCAGAACACAGCTGGGGTGCAGTTTCATTAAATGGACTATTTGGTTATTTCAAAGCACAAAGTACATCAGATCATTTTTGTACAGGTAACTTTACAATATACCTGAGGGAGGGATGCCCAGAGTCCACTCAGCTCTGAATCCACTAAGACATCTAAATCTCTTCACAGATTCATCTCAACTGTCAAACTTCAGACACCAGAGGACACAAAGAAATTACAACAGAAAGAAAAGGAATAATTGAAACATCCACTGTACTGTTAATGACAGTAGATGCCCTTTACTTGAGCTATGTCTTCCTTGCAAGTCTCCTTCTGTAAATTCAGCTATGTAATTTCCTTACAATTATTTAGGCAAGCAGGTCAAACCCTACTGCTAATGTCCTAGTAAAAATGAGGAAAATTGCTGACTCATTTAAGAAGGCAACATGCTTATTATTCCCTTATACTCTGTTCACTCGCAAGTGCTGCAATGAGGGGAAAAATCACAGATAAAGAATTTAGAATGAAAAAGTCTAGGAGGTGGGAAACTGCTGAGAAGATGGGAAGGTAGAAACTATGGGGAAAAAAATTAAAACAGTATCATGCAAGATAGATTTTATATCTACATTTAGATTATTTTTTGAACTTTACACTACTTAGAAGATAAAGCTTCCTTCTACAATATACTCAGCTCATTGCATAGCTATGGAAGAGTCCTCTATATTAGACAATTAATACTATGACCCTTAGAGCATTTCTTGGTTTAAAACTACAAAGACCTTAGCTCAAGTACAGCTGCAATCAATGAAGAAAACAGTAATCACTTGAGAAGTGGTGTTTTTGAGACTCATGAAATTGAAACGATTCACAATATGAAAACTATAATTGTTTTTAAGGGCTTTGTTTTGTTAACATTAGTCACTCAATCTGTTGTCTCTGCTTATGTGCTCTTTTGGGGAAAAGTGATTACCTCTTGTTTTGCTGCTCAGTACATGGGCTTTCCCTTCCTGATCGTGCCTCCCTTGGTGTCACACCACAGGCTGCATAAAATGACAAAAACAAAAAAATAAATAAATAAATAATAAATAATAAAAAAGGATGAATAACATCATGACTGTGAACTTTTCTAACTGTTCCCTTTCAATCCAGCACCACAATTCAGCCCTATGCCCAAATAAGTCTGATGTTCTCTGTGGCATGGCAGAACGATTACCTGCACTTCGGGCATTTTTGGGGTCTGTTTAAAAGGTTCTGCTTTCATCAAGGGCCCACACATCCATTCAACACTGAAACAGGTAATGATTTACTTGGTGACTATCTATTGACCTATTAGCTTTTAACGACCTGTTTATCTAATAGGCTTGATCCTTCAAATAACTTCAAATAATAAATTAGCGTTTAGAGTAACAGCTCAGTCACTCTGTTCACTAATACAACTTGGGACAAAAGACATTAAAGCCAGCAGATTTCAGTAAATCTTCTTCACTGACAAAGAGGGCTTAGATTTAATGGGAAAAAAATAAATCAAGATAGACGTAATGACTTTCTAATTACCACTCTATCAGAGATATCAGTCAAATGTATTAGAAAATCTACCTGGGTAAATGGTAAGTTATTAGACCTGAGATACACATTTGGAAAACCATTTTCAGAAACTGATCGTATTTTTAGCCTTTTTACTTATGGTGAATTACAAAGTAATTTTTAAGCAAAATAAGAAATATTTCTTTTCAATAAATTACTATTTAATATTCTCTTTGGCAAAGTGGGCCAAGAAATACATTTTTTTTTTATTTTTTCCCCTTTCTCAGGCAGAAACATTAGGTTCTAGTTACAAAGGAGAATTTAATCCTATATTTATGATAGTGATTTTGTTTCCAAGAAAACACTGACTGACTTGCTTTCCTCACAGAAGATAACATCATATGCATTTTCTGATAGGCTGATTTTAGTCCACAGCAATACTTCGAGTTCTTTTCTAGATTGCAAGAGATTAGCCCAAAAGTCTTTTTTTCCTTTTAAAACACAAGGATTTTAAGGGACTGAACCCATTCCCACTGAACTCCATAGCAGTTCTGCCACTGAAGCAGCGAGCAGGCCCTTTGCCTCCAAGGATGCATGGGCAGATGCTACAACACAAGCCAATCTGAACAGCTCTTTTCAAAGAGCCCCTTGAATTCCATGAGACACCTCTGTAAGCACTAAACACTGCTTGTATGAAAGGATTATGTCCTATGTCCTAATAAGGGAAAACAACGCTATAGGAAGGAATATATGGAATGCATGTGTAGATTGAGCAAACGATGCCCTCAGCTGGATGTGCTAAAGTGCTCTTTGGAGCTCAGCAGCAACAAATTAAGGAACACTGTGATTTTAGCTACAGGTAGCTAGATTCATCAGACACCTAAAATTTCAAAGGCTGCTAATCTGCCAGAAAGCTGTAATAATAGTCTATTAAAAATGAAATGCAGCCTCAAAATACAAAAACCTTAGCTTTCACAAATCATACAAAGAAATGAAGGGGAGCCATGTGATAACAGCTGTCCACTTTTTGGACTCCATCTGAATACATCTTTAAGGACAAAGTCATAACTGCGGTTAATTTTTTGGCTTTGTAAATCTTGGCGCCCATGGCCACAAAGACAACAACTAGTTTCAACATCTTTCAATTGTGCATTTCAATTGAAATGGAAACATGTATTTTTATTATATCTGTTCATGGCAAGTCCTCTTATCAAACAATGCCTAAGTCTGCACTACACCACAAAATTATTCTTGGAAAATTGAGCTGCATTCTGCAGTCTTATCTCATACTGATCTTGTCTGTACTACTCGTCTAGTAGTTTAAACTTCAAACTGATTTGAAACTTGCAGCTCTAAGCAGACATGATTCAATGGCATAAAAATTAGACTGCAAATTTCAAATATAGAGAATATCTGGTTCTGTCATGACAATTTTAAATTGATGTTTTTAAAATTGTTTTTAATTTAAACAGATTAGACTTCACTGCAGCCGAAGTGACAAATCAACATACACAGATGCAAACATATATACATGAGTGAATATGTACTATTACCCAAGAGTATATAATACTCATACTAGTCATAATACTACATATAATACTCACCAAGAGTTTTTTCACTCTTTCATAGTCAATGCTTACAACTGAATTATAAAACGAAATATAACATAGCTACAAAGCTGCACTTCCTTATTTCCTATACACGCCAGAGTGCCACATGCTAAAGAAAACAACAGGGATTTAGAGGCCAAATATGGTCAATGAACTAAGTTTAAATTTAGCTAATTATTTTCAAATGACATTTAATTGAAATCATTTCTTTATGTATTTTTTTTCATTAGCAACTTGTAATTTCAATTAGGTCAATTAGCTTTGTTCCACCAACCAGATAACCTCAATTGCTTGGGCCTTGCAAATTGTCCTTCCTATTTGACAACTAAAACAAAAATTTTCTTCAGATCTTGTTCATTGGTTCTGGGGAGAGTAGTTTTGGTGGGGGTTGGTAACTTTCTTTTATTAAACACTGTGATTTGAGAGAGCCTGGTGGTGTCAATTCAGTGTATCAGTTATCAAATAAGAAATGCAATTGAAAAGAAGGAAAATGAAAAAGTTGTCATAAAGTGTAAATAGAAAAAATCCACAGGGGAAGAAACGATGCAAGGGGATCACCGAAGAGAGAAAATTTGATCGTGGCTGCTTCCCTGTGTGAAGGATGCTGTTTCTTAGATAAGCTGCAAACAAAAGTTTAGCAAGATATTTTGTTTTACAAGCAGACTGAGGGCAGTGTGGAACTCTAAGCACAAATAATGCTTCAGTTCTGATTTTAAATCTTATATGTGCTTCACTTTGAGTAACAAATAGTACCTAGAATTTAGTGCTTCATCCTCTGAATTTGATAATCAGAGTTGCATTTTGTAAGGATCACTTAATGCGCATGACAACACCAAAGACCAGGTGAGAAGAACCAAAAAGCAATGGACTTTCTCTTCCTGCAAGTTTTTAAATTCAATTAAGAAACAGAAATAAGCATCTCTCACTGCTTTCTATACAATTATGTGAAGCTCTACTACTTTAATATGTGCTATTACATAATACACATAATACACAGTAAGAAAACAGCAATATACAGTAAACACTGTATTTAGATTTTTTCCCCTAATACTCAACATAAGGGGGATCGAAGTATATCATTTATTCAAAGCTACATTCAAATGGAGATTTTAGAGTATATTTTTGTTCTTTTTGATAATGACTAGATTGCAGCATCTTATGTACTTTAAATCACACTTTCATACTTGAAAACCTGTGAGAGATGTGAGAATCACACAATAGTATTTTAAAAAGTAATAGCCTATTCCCCACTTTGAACAAGTGCACAAAATTTAGGTTAAGACACAGGCACGCAACACAAAACCACCTCGCTCTATAGAAGTCACAATAGAAGGAGACCAAGAACTAAGACACATTGCAGGAAATGTTTACAGAATGGATTCCACATCTCTATGCAACTCTGCAAATAGTTTTAATCAAACACATCTAAACTAAAGTTTATTTTTGCCAGAAAATGTTAAAACAAAAAGGCATTTGTTTCTTTGGCCCTTTTTCTCTCTCCTAAAAATGCATCTACTCAACATATTCAACTGACCTCTAATTTTAATAAGCTTTTACACAGGGCAATATAGTACAGTGTAAGAGTCCTCAGAAGGCCCCCTTGGAATACACCACAGCTCCATACCTACTGGAATATTGCCGAATACTCTTGTTGATTCTAGTTGACATTTTCATGCTGACCATACTAAAAAGGCAAATCTGTTTAACACTGAAATTAAATACACTTGTCAATGACAAACTAACAAGACAGCATTTAGGGTTGGATTTTCTTTTTCCTCGCATTCTTTACTGATCCAAACTTAAGCAACCTCCGTTGAAGACTATTTATCTAAGAAGCTGACAAGACAACAATAAGCAATATTTTACCTTAGAAACTCCTGATTATTATTCTAATCATTACTGAGATTCAGTTTCAATGATCTAAGCTTTTAGCACAACAAGGTCACGGGGTAATTCTGTGCTTTCTTGATGTTAGCTTCACTGTAATTGCAGTAAGAAAGGTGAGTAGGTGGGGGCTGTGTGCATGCCTGGAAATACAACGTAAAGAACAGCTTGGATGGTGCAGACATTGAACAACACAGAACTGAAAGTCAGGAGGAAATACAGCTTTAAACACTTCTCTGAAGACAGTTTTGTTCTGAAGACAAGCAGCCCTCTACAAGTATTCCAGTCACTCCATATGCATCTTAACAGAAAAGGATATTAGGGGATAATCCTTTGTGTGGGATCCATTCCAAATTTACAGTATCAAATAACTCAGGTTGGTGCAAAACTGTAGTCTTGAGGATTATCTCAAGAGATTGGACTGAAATTCATTTTCCTAGAGATGAAACGGACTTCTTAGCACAACAGACTGATAATCAAATACAAGTCAGCCATATTATTAACATCTCTCACCTTGACTTTTTTCATGCTCTTAACTGCCTCGCATTAAATGGTCTACAAAGTAGGAAGGGTAACCTTTACAAATGATCTTGTACACAAGACACAAATTGAAGAACTGGAGCATCTCCATATGAGGAGGTATTGAGATAACTGTTCAGCAGAATTCTTCAAACAATAGCAATTTTAATTATTTTGTTTATAAATTTTATTTCAATTGAATGTCAATCAAGGTGGATTTGATTTTTAGTTATAAGTTATTAACGGCTTAATTCTTATAGCAATAAGGTTCAAAACTTTCCCATTAGCTAGTATTCCCACTCTAAACTTTTTCAAAATGCTAGTTGTTTGTAACAATGTGAAATAAATGCATCCTCACAAAAAAAAAAAAAAAAACCCTCAGTAATTTCCAATGGCACTATTATGTAGAAACACCACACTACTCATCAACATATTTTAAGAGCTCATTGAAATAATAAAGTGGTTACAGTTATTTCCATTAGAAGGTTTATAAATAATATCTGCTGTTTGGTACATTAAGAGAGAGCACAACTGTGTAATAATTGAAATGACAATACATCTTCCCCATGAAAGTTCCTACTTCTAAGAGCAGGCATCTGTTTTATCACAGGAAGAAAACAGCCTTCCTCTCCTTCTGCCTGACCATTATATTTTATTTGGTACTATGGACCAAAATACTTTTCATACCTGCTTAATTATATCATCTCCCCATTCAAGTCATATGCAAGAAATAAAACACATTTCACTAAATTATTGGTGTAAGTGTAGTCTTTAAAGAAAGAAAGTGCCTCTTCTTTTTGTTAACTTCTTCCTTTTTGAGGGAATTGCAGCCTAAAACAAGGAGAAACAAACAAGGCCAAGCACATCTTACAAAACTGTCAAAGTCTGGTGAAATGAAGCTGCATCAACAGCATAAGAAATCAGGAATTATCCGGTCTATCACATTTACTGCTATAAAAGATGCTTTTTATTATGATGAAATGCTTACCTTCAAAGAAGAGTTTTCAGTTATATATTTGGATTATTGTGAACAATTTAAAAGTTGACATTCTGGACAAAAATAAGGTTTTTTTTTTCCTATATTGGTTTATTTTACTAATACATCTTGCCATTTTAATACTGGCAGATACTCCCTCAGAGCTGCTAAAAGAGCATGTGAAATCTTACTGTTTAAGTAACTTAAACAGCAATTGTTTTCTGTCAAGACCCAAAACTTCACTTCAGGAAGGAGACCAAACAGAATGTTGTGCTGACATCTGCCACTGCAAATATGAGACACAGGAAGGGAAATACTTGTAATCCCATAAAATAGGCTTGCATTGACATCTCAGGCCTCCAGCAAACTCCAGGACCATTCTGCACCCATATGCCTCATGGAGAATTTTACTGTAAAATTTATCTTCTTTTGTGCTCCTCAGCTCACTTACAGTGACAGTGAGAAATCACTACAGAACCAAAAAATGATGGAATTAGAAGGGACCTCTAGATATTGTGTCGTGTGGTTCAACCAACCTGTTCAAGCAGGGTGTTGAGGACCCCATTCATTCAGCATCTGAACATCTCCAAGGATGGAGACTGCACAACCTCTCTGGGCAACTTCCTCCAGTGCTCAAGAACCTTAACAGCAAAGAAGTCTTTTCTAATATTGACGCTGAACTTCTTGTGTTTCAGCTCATACCCATTTACCTCTCATCCTCTCACTGGCCACTGCTGAGAAGAGTCTGACCCTGTCCTGTGTCAACACAGAGCTGAGAATACACAAGAATGGCTTACAGATACTTGTGCATACGTGTTCACACAACTCTCCAGCTATGCCAAGCATGTTCCTTACCATACATCTCATATACCTGAGCTTCAAGGTCTTTGGCAGGCTGCAAAGAATCACACCGCTGGTTCTCATACACAGGAGAAGCTTTAGACAGCAACAGACTTTGGGCAGGACTGAAGATCTCTTATTTGCAGGAATATCCTCATTTTCAAGATAGCAACTGAGTTTGAGATCACCTAGAAGACCTGAGAAATAAACATTCTACGAAGTGATATTTCCTGAGTCACACTGACACTAAAATAGGTGTTTGCATAAACATGCCCTTGCAAACTCACTGGTAACAGAGGGCCTCTGTACACTGAGCTGACCAACTTCTAATTACTCTGATAGCATTATATGAAAATGTTAGGGGTTACCAGTGACAGTCCACTGTATTAAAGAAGCAAATACATATACACACATAGAGAGAGCATTGTTTCATCCTCCAAACTAATTAGGCTGATGGTTAGGACTGTGGATGGACTGCAGCCATCTCCTTGACACCTTCAGGTTCAGCCATCACCACACTCACTTTTGTTGAATCGTTTTCCATGTTTGTTTCAACGACAACAGACTGGAAAATACCCACTTTAATTAACTTACACTCTTTTCTAGGGGTGTTAAAAGCAAACAAAGAGCTATTACAGAGGCAAAATGAATGAGCCTTATAGATAGCAAAGACTATTACATGCCATCGATGGGCAACAATTCTATTCAAGACTATTTTCTTAAAAGGCTTTTGATGAACAATTTTCCATGAGAAAATGCTGCTTTGCTGGAGCAGAGCATTCTCCAGGAGTGTTACTGAGGGCACCTTTAGGAGCGAGGCAGGCGGGCTGGCAGA
>JAVCKT010003275.1:0-13040 GCA_032273925.1 Rhynchotus rufescens | reverse complement strand
CTGAGCAGGAGCTAGCTGTATACTTGAAGTATTTTACTGCTGATCCAGAACTATCATATACAGCAGCTGACAAGATAAGCAGGACAGAAAATATCCCCAGTTTGGGGAATCTCCATCATCTGGAAAGGTGGGAAAGCTGAGTCCAGCTCCACTGAGCCTGCTGACACGCTGCCTCCGTGTGCAGCAGAGATGTGCATCATAGCTAGGGTATGTTTTCATTGACATACCAGGTTTGTTCAGCCTGTATTATTCGCCAGCCGTAATTACACAGCCTGAAAAAGCAGAGCTCCCGAGCTCTGCTGCAGCCCAGCCAGGCGGGAGGCACATTAGGAAATCGTTCGGTTAATGTTAAAGAGGATGGATTTGTGATTATGGTGCTCTGACCCACCTGGTAGTCTGCCCTTGGAGCTCTGCTTAACAGGTCTTCCCTGTGTCTTTCCAAGCAGTTAATTTTGTGGCCAAGTCCCTGAACTCTCTTCCCGTTCCTTTTTCACGTGGAGGGCTGTTTGCTTCTCTGCCATCTCACGCTTGCTCAAGGACACCGGGGAAGATTTGTGCTAATAATGAAAAGCTTGAAGGGGGCAAGAGATTTTGCCCAGGAAAATACTGCTGGTCAGTGCTATTGTGCTGCTGTCCCATTGAGAAGAGGGAGGTACTGGTAGAGAGGCTGGCAAAGAGGCTGGCTCCCAGGGACTGCAGCCATGTGAAGAGCTCATTCATGCACTACACTTCACACAAACTTCCCTGCTACCTGGGAGGCAGCTAGGATTTTAGAATATTTGCTTCTCTTTATTTATTTTTAATTTACAGGGACATTAATTCTTGCCTTTTCTTTCTGTCGCGGATCAATAACCAGAGAACGGGACTGGGATTTTTATTCCGTATTGCATCTCTGCCCTAATACTGGATTTTTTTTTTTCAATAGTCCACAGGAACAGACAACGGGGAATACATTTCTAGACTTGGAGGTTGACAGTTTTTTTTTATTATTATTATTCGCATTTTTGTTTCTTGTAGCACCACAAACTGCACGGAAGGGGCCGGGAGTGTTTTGTATTACATAAGAGTGGCCCTCCACGCTTTAATGTGGGTCTGCGCAGTGCCGTGCAGTGAACATAATGTGTCCTCCCAGGGACAATTTGCATAAAGGATAAATAAGAGAATCACAATGTGAAGTTTATTCATTTTTAAATCCTGCAGCGTTTGTGATTGAAGGCCCAAGCTCAGATGTTTTCCTGATGTGTACCATTAAGAGTCAGGGCTTTGCCTAATGTCTCTTCTGTTACTGCAGGGGGATGTAATGTGCAGTATTTCTCCACACTGGAGTATCATTTTCCATGTGTACCACTCGGCTAGGGAGTGAGGAACTGCAGGCTGCATTATCTTGTACCGGGCCCACTCTCCTTAATTTGCTGTAACCGAGCCAGCACATTAAATACAAAACATATTGATGTTCTCTGAGAACCCTTGAGGGTCTTTACCCTTCCTTGTCAAAGGAGCTGTGCAATCCAGGAGGAAAGAAAAAAGGCATTTTGCCACAGTGAAAATAGTCGTGCTGCTGGCATGCTGTGGCTGACATAGTGCAGTGCTTCCGTTTACTTCACTTGGAGGAGAAAGGCAGAACAAAAGCCATTTTATCTCCTAATTCTAGGTCAGCTTTGGTGGCGGGAGGCAATCTGAGCCTTAATTCCAACAACGTTGGTGACAAGACTGTTAAACCGACTGTTAAACCGCATTTGCTGAAGACCGCTCTGATCATCCTACAGGGGAAATCTAGTGGTGGAAGGGTCTGGTCCCTTCTGGGCATGCAGAACATTCCAGGACCACTTCAGGTTGGTGGATTTGGCTCCGAACAGTGACCGGGGTTTGGATCTGATTCTAGTTGCCGCCTCTAGTCCTTGGTAAGGCATTAGTTTCTTTTTAAGCTTGATGCTGAGAAAACAATGCAAGTCGTTAAGGAGAACAAAAGCAAGAGCATCCATGTCCTGCTGGATATGCTGGTGTCCCATGATTAGTGAGATGTGATTGAGGTATCCCAATATCCCACAACTGCAGATGGTCGTTTTGGGTTGTCTGGGGTGTTTTTCACGGTTTTAGGGAGCACCATTTTAGTGCAAAGGCTTTCAGTGCATTGAAAGTGAATGTCTGACTCACTTCTTTGTTGGTAGTGTTGTTGGATTTTCCTCATCTTTCTTTGGATATGAAACACCTCTGCCTAGAAACCCCATTGCTCTTCTTCTGTGTCTTCTGGAGATCAACATCAATTAGCTTATTAGCATCAGGATTAATAAAACATGCTGGTTTTTGACTTTTTGCCCTATGATTGACTGTCCTCATATCTAGGAGGTAGTGAACAAAGCCACAAAGTTTTCCGTATTTGGAGGAATTTGGAAGCTCTCCCATGTTGCTTCTCTTGAAGTCTTTTAAGAGGCAAATTTCAGACTTCCCATATTTAAAGGGTCTTTGTCCTCAACCTGAGGGCACTCATGTAACTCATGAAAACTCATTAATCTTGGAGATGTTTGCCTTATTGTCACTTCTGGACGAAGCCAAGAAATAGGAAAAATGTACCAGGGAAACACTCAACTAGAGGCAGATACCTGGATAGTATGGTCATATAGGCATCCTCAAGAAACCAGGCTAAAGACTGCGATAATACATAATTAAGACCATTATTAGAGTAAGACCTAGTACAATTCTGATTATATTTCTTCACTTGTCTTCAATTACTGAGTAAATTCACTGGACACATTTGGTAATGCTGGGACATTCCACCCCACCGAGCCTGTGGAAGCAGTTCAGGTTGGGTGTCCACTTACATTTATGTGGGGACAGTTGAACAGACATGCCTTGGGTTGAGACACAGTGATTTTAGACACCACAAACTCCAGCAAATCCTGCAAACTCCAGCTCAAGGCACAGGATAAACCCACACTGCTGCAAATCAAGCCAGGAACCGACTTTCTTTCAGTGTGGCAGTGGCTTTTGTGCAAACTGACCTTGATGCAGAAGGCATCGGGGTTATACAAAAACCCAGAAGGAACTTCATTTACAAATATATCACCTTGTGGGGAGGCAAAAAACAATGTGAACCCAAAGCCGCATTTTTAAGTTTGATATGTTGGAGCTTTCTTTTTTTTCTCCTAGTGAAAGCTCATGCCTGGCTCATTAAGCTACATGATATTTGCCATGGGTAATGTTTATTCCAAGGCATTTTATTCAGCTCTAGCCACAATCCTTCAGATCCTGTGCAATCATTTGTTGTCTTTAGCATTAGAAAGCCTGTGTGTCACTCTGGAATACTAATTGCCAACACAGCCATAGGTTGTAGACATCTCTCAGGCTGTATATACCAGCGTCTGCCTTTTGCATGCATTTTGGGGTAGAGGGAAAGGATTTATATAAGGCAGGAATTACAGTGAAAATTGTCTTCCAAGGGAGGAAGAGTGCAGAGTAAATGCGTGAGGTGGGGAGATGCTTGGAGGAAATCCATGTTCCCAATCAGCAAGGATGAGATGAGCAGTAGGTCTTGGGTTTGGTTGTTGAAGGAATCGCTGTGGCTGATGCTGCATGGCCTGTTCCTTTGCACACCCGGAGGACACTCATTTTCCCTCTGGCAAGGACAGGCTGCTTCATTGCCTGGTGACAACCAGGGCTCAGCAGATCCCTGCACGGGGCACCTACTCCAGCATCTCCAGGGATGACTTTGAGTCACTCCTTACCACAAAATCAGATTGCCATGAGAATAATTCTAGAGATATTTAGCAATGTGGGAGCTGCTGGTCTTGCACAGAGCATGGCAGCAGCTTCCTCCCTTCCCTGATACCCCTGGCAAGACCCTTAAAGCTCCAGGTTTACCTGTATTTAGGGGTGCACATGCGTGCACCAGTCTCTGTGTGCGCGTATGTATTTTTTTTCTCCTTTTTTTTTTCCCCTTTTTTCCAGAGTGACTTGTTTGTGCTGTCATCAGCCGTTGTTCTGGTAAATGGCGAGTTAAACAGATATATCCAAGCGTAAAATCTAAAAAATGTTCCCTGTGGGTGCCTGGGGGGTGTTGTTTGAAATCAACTACATATCAATTGAGCAGCGGCGAGCGGATCCGATGATAAATTCCAGTCCGCAGACGCCTTATAAATTACATTTTTTTGTTCACGATCTAGCCTCATCTCGGCTCCCCAGAGGCCCTTCTCCGGAGAACTATGATTGTGTTGGCGAAACGTTTGCTCAGCTTGAGCGATGCCATTAGCGGCGCGTGTGCCGGGTCCGCTCTCCGCAGCTCTCCCCATCCCCATCCTTTCCCCTCCCTTCCCATTCCCCCCTCCAACAAAATGCAATATGCGCCGGGTAATTTTTCTGTTCATTATCTCATTGTTTTCTGTAAGTACAAGGTTAGATTGAATTACTGCCGGCTCCGCTGTCTATTTGTAATTCTCCTTCCATGCCGCGCTCCTAATGAATGGGCAATTTAGTCAAATCTTCGTAACGGCTTCTTCTGCGCGTCAGCCACTTAATTACTCTGAGCTTTTCTCACTGCTGCTTTATTGCAGGCGGAAACGCGGGCTGCTTCCAGGTCTTTGCTAGGGGATCTCCGGCTCCAGAGGAAAAAATCATCCTGGTGTTTTCCTGGCTCGGCTGTTGGTGGTTTTGGAGGAAACGCTCCTTGCGGGAAGGTGGTGAAGTTCCTCAGAGGTGAAGGTGCTCCAGGTGCTTGTGCATGACGGGGGCTTGAAAATAAGCAAAATTAATAAACACAGAGGGGGTTTGTATTCTGTATATGTTCCATGTAACACTGCCGACCCTGGGAGCCTCTTCTGGATTTATTCTGGGATCAGTGAAAGGCAAATTTAGCTCTTTTTTTTAGAGCTAAAAAAAAAAGTTGGGATTTGTGCCAGGTTTTTTCTTTTTTTTTTTTTCCCAAAAAAGCACATGTTCACCTTTGTGTTTCTTATCAAAGAAGCATATATTTTTTCCACTTACAAACAGAGAGGCAGGGGAAAAGACTAAATAACATTTTTGAAATGCATTCACCAAAATTAAGGTGGTTTATAATTAGCCATCATATATATAGGTAAAGAAAGCTTTAATGCATCCTCTTGGCATGATAACTACTTTTGATTTCCTTAATAGCGTGACACAAAACATGGAAATAAAGAGAAATACAGAAGGTCAGAAGGTTTGAGGATTGTAAGTAGAGTCCCAGGTAACGATCTCCAGAGAGGTAGGGCTGCAAAAGACATTCTGTGATCTCGTTTCGATCTCTAGCCAAATGTGACAGTGTGAGTTCAAAATCAGCACTGGTACTTTTTTTTTAGCCCTTTTCTTCCTTTCTTTCTTTCTTTCTTTCTTTCTTTCTTTCTTTCTTTCTTTCTTTCTTTCTTTCTTTCTTTCTTTCTTTCTTTCTCTCTCTCTCTCTCTCTCTCTCTCTCTCTCTCTCTTTCTTTCTTTCTTTCTTTCTTTCTTTCTTTCTTTTCCTTCTTTTCCTTCTTTTCCTTCTTTTCTTTCCTTCTTTTCTTTCCTTCTTTTCTTTCTTTTCTTTCTTTTCTTTCTCTTAATTCAAATCAAAAGCTTTGGATTTGGCCATTCATTCAGTCATTCCCTCTAAGCTCACTGTTTTCGGGGATTTATACCCATACCACCAATAGATACAGCCCAAGACATCATGCTCATCCTCGTAGCAGTTGAGCATCCTCAGAGACAGATATTTAAGACACATGCAGAGGGCACCATGACGTGCAGACCTCTTGTGTCTGGTTCCTATGCCTAGAATAGAGACCCTTACTAAAATCATCATGCACAGGATTTCCAGGAAATGGCTTATCCCTCAGAGTGATCACAAGCAGATGTGGGAGCTTTGGAAGAGCTTAAAAATGACCCATTGAAAAATATTGCAATATTCTTCTAATTTTAAAGGCCTTCCAATAGACCTTTGGAGGAATTTTCTGATGTGGATGTGTCCACCACAGAGGCAGAGGGCTGAGGACAGTGACAGCCCAGCACAAAGTCATGTGTCACTTAAGCCCCTCTACTACCCTCCACTTGGTCTACTGCAGGAATTGGGGTGTCACACAGCAATCTGCTCCTAAATGCTTAAAGTCCATGAATTTCAGTAGAAATCAGAGTAACCCAGACCTTAATAGTCCATGATTACAAGCAGAAAGATTTGCAGTTCTATAGCTTTCCATCAGAGAAGTGTTATTGGGTCTGACTAACCACGGAGGTGAAAAAAATTAAGGGGAAAACAGCTTTGCCAAGATAGACCTCCCTGATAAGTGCAGAATCTGTCTTCTCTTCAGACACCCAACCCACCAGGTTCCTCTGCAGCATCCACTCTGATTTGCTCATTGCCATTTCCACTCTACATAGCTGATGTTTGGCCAGGATCATGCAAAGGGCCAGCTCCTGTCTTGAAAGCTCCTATCTGGGGACTAGAGGTCAACCATGGGACGCAGCCAGGAAAGAGGTTGTCCCATGACCATGACAGAAAGGGTCTCCTAGGATCAGCAGCTCTGGGCAAGGTCTCGGAAATACTTATTGTTAAATAGCAGCTTATTTCTATTTGTCTTCACAAAGGACAGGGGGAGGCAGCCCAAGAACAAGCTGGCTCCTCATAGACCCAGATAGGCTCTTCGCCTGCTTTGTTATAATACTTCATTGGAAGTGACACATTGATAGCCACAGTTTTTCTAGGAAGTGACCTTCACGCTGCCCATTGATTCCCAGTGGCCATCAACTCCTGGCAATTGGAATGACAGGCCAGGTTAGAGGTCAGTCCTTAAATAAAGCTTCTGGATTACCAAACACCCAAAGTTCAAATGAAAATGGAAATTGGCACCTCGTTTTATGTGACATGTTACTGCTAATGACACCTTTGGATCCTAAACGGTGTTCGCTCCGTAGATCCCATGTGCGTTTCACTCGATATCAAGCCCCTCCAGACAGCTCCTTTCCCTGGACTTGGACAGGACATGTGAAGGCTGCTGAGCAAAGCAATCTTCCTGGGATAAATGGCTTAAAAAAAAAAAAAAAAAAAAGGCTTTTTGCAGGAAAAGCCATCAGAACCAATTAAAACATTTGCCTTCCAAGTGATGGCCAGAAACAATCATTCCCTTAATTCCTTAATTAAGATTCACAGTAAAAGGATTTTATTTACATGAGCTGTGGTATTAAAAGAGTCCCCGATAGTACTGGCATGCTGGAGAAGTCAGCTGCGTGCTGTAGCTTGGGCACGATGAGCTGCTGCTGGACCATTCCAGGTTGCCTGGATCTGGGGCATTCATTTTGGGGGGGAATGCTACCTGGAAGAGGAAGAGGATGCTTTTCCTAGCTACTTATGGAGCTACTGCTCCAGGGATTCTCATTCTTCAGACTCCTTCCCTACTCGCTGGTCAGAAATGTGAAATTACTGGGTCCCACTAAGGAGGGCACAATCCAATGAGCATGGCAACGTGCTTGTATCCCTTGTTCCCGAGCCTCTGGAGCTCAATGCATGTCCAAAACAGGGAGTTAAAGGTGGGATCCTGGTGTGCATCGTGCATCGTGCACCCTAACTCTTGAGGCTTGCCTACAAATTACTTGAAGACCAGCTCAGCATCAAACCTTGCCAAAGTCCATCTTGCCAGGCCCAAGTCAAGTAATCTGGTCCCTGAATTTAGGAATGCCCCTGCTGTTTAATGATTACTATTCAATTTCCAAAGAAAAGCATATTGAGGTGTTTCAAACACAATTTGGTATCAATTGCTTTGGGAAGCATTTGATGATGCTTAATAATGCAGCAGTATAATGGGAATGGGGATCCGTAGTTGAACATGCCAGTGCCAGGATCCCAGTTGCTCCAGTGAGCCCTGGTGAACTGGGCTTTGGAATCGCCACCCCTGCTCCGGGGGAGCCTCCCACTCATCCCAATGGTGGTTTTCCATGTTTTTCTCAGTAGGCGAGCCCCTGCAGAAGGCGTAATTTAATTGCTGTAGCCCTTGCTGAGGGGCTGGCGGCCGGGTGGACACGGAGGCTGCACGACTTTCCCACTGCTCCATGTGGTCCCTCCAGGCAGCGGCTGCGGGAGGAGGAAGCTGCTGCCTGTATTGTAACCGTCCGGGTGATAAATCGCCTCCCGTCGCCGCCGCCGTCAGCCTGACACCGCTCAAGAGCACTAAATTAATCTAAACGGCAGCGCGCGCCACGGCGACTGCCAGGGGTCTGTTAATGCCCATCTAATAAAGTAGTAATAGCAAAGCCGCTGAGCGCAATTGCACCGAGCGCTTGAAATGCACATTAACCTGACCCAGGCTGGTGTAATGGGCTGGGGAAGCTGGCGTGGAAACGGCGGGTCCGCCAGCGGTGCGGGTTACGTGGTCAAGCAGCACTTCTTAACGCAAGTCCTGAGGATTCTGGCGCAGAAGGTAATTTTCTAAAGGAATATTTAAAAGCATCTAAAGGTATAACTTAAAAAAAAAATAAATGAGCTCTCGGAATAACTTACTGGAAAAAAAGAAATAAAAAAGGCTAAGTTTACCGAGTAAAACCAGGCAAAAACATCCGTGCAATAGCAGGACAGTAGCACTCGTTTCAAACACAGTTTCTAAAAATGTTTAAAATATTTCCCCCGGCCAGAGACCTTACGCTGAATTTGAGCCAGCAGCAAATTTTTGCAGCTGAGGTTATAAATCAAAGCCGGGTTTCTAATGAAAGTGCTGACACAACTTTAAGTGTAACGGTACTTTCGGGCAAAACTGTAAGGAAATTAGCGTCGCACATTTGGAATTCTGGTGCCATATCCAGGACTGCATTATTTTATCTTTCTCCAGAGTGTCTCTATGTATCACAGCAGCAATGAGAGCTAGTGACTGTCGTGTAATGGGGAGAGATCCACTAAATCTAGTTAAACGGTGCAATATAAATCCACTTGCTTGGAGTGAAGAGATCAAGTAATCAAGTGTTATATATATATATATTTATATATATATATATAAAACACATATATATATATATTTATAAATATATATATATATTTTTTTTTTTTACACAAGTTCTCCATTAAATATTTCCTGTGCATGTGAGTGACTACCTGGATCATGGATCACATGTACTCCTTGATCAGATAATTGAAATATTTTTAAATTATTTTTTAAAATGGCCAATGGTCAAAAATCTGTTCTTGGTACAGCATCTAGATAGAACTACCAATTGCATTAATGTTCTCCAAATCCAGGACAATTGCAAATATTTCCATGAAAATTTGGCTGTTATCTGCTGAAAACACAGGTCTCTTGTGTCACAGGAACTCGAACTTGAGACCTTGTCCAGTAAAGCGATTATTGATATAATTTTGGGGATATAATCAATTGATAAAATTGATATAATTTTGGGGAAAGTTTTTAGTCCTTTTGAAGCCGCTTGTACATACAGGGTTGTACATGTTCAAAAATATTTCAGCTTATGTTGGCCACTGGAGATGCAAGAACCTTGCCCTTTCTGTCCTCTGGGCAATCATTTTGTCTGGAGTTGGAATGAAAATGGGCATTCCTGCAAAAATTTGAAACCTTTCAAAAATTACTTGTTTGGGAAAAATCAGAAAAAATCTGCTCAAATTTTCTCCCACTGGAATGTGTGTGGAGATTTTCCAGTAGCATTTTTTTTTTAATGCTGTTTTTTTTTTCTGAGTAGATGTTATTAAACGTGCTGGTTTTCAGAGGACAAGTTCAGTTTCAGTTTCAACAAATTTTCAGAATCACAAGGAGGTTTTCCATCAGAAACCTGCATGACTGCATCAATTTATTACTGAATTTCAGAACACGTAGTTGGGAAAATGCTTTGAAAAACACCTTAAATGTCTTAAATATGTTTAACATCCCCCACCCTTTATTTTAAAATTTTGCTGTAGTCACTTCTTGCCTTTTGGCTTTAATTGGCTTTAATTTGGCTCCTCCCAGTAGCATAGAAACTGGAAGTGAATGGGACTTGCACTCCTGTGGCCATACTGTTCTTGAAGTAGATATAGAGAGTAAAATAGGTTGGTTCCTCTGAATGCAATGCCAGGTACATATGGACTGAAGCACTTCCCTGCTCAAGGGTGGTCACCTTAAACTAGGACTGCATTGGAGGCTCAGGGGTCTGCTCTGAAGACCCCTTTGTGGCTCCAGGTCTTCACAACTGGAATCAATGCCATTCTCCAGCTGAGGTCTTCAACTAGGGTCACACAGCACCTCTGTGTTGTACTCTGTCTTTTTGCCTCCTGAAGACCATTCTGCTGTGTAAAATAGTGCCAGTTGTTCCTTTACTGGCAGCTGCTACGATTTTAAGAGGCAACAATAAAACAAACCCAGGAATAACTAACATGAGATTGCTTCAAGGAACAAAATAATGCATACGCAGGTTTTGGTGAATAGCTGATTTTTGACTCAGCCTTTAAAATAAAATACTGAGTTTGGGTGAGCAGAAACCCAGCCCTGAATGTTTCTGATTTTTTTGTTGTTGTGATTTGGAAATGATTCTATCTTAGGCTGAATGATACATTTCAAAGACTCTCAGGCAAAATGTTGCTCTACATTTGGAAGATTTGCTAAGAAAAGCACATAAAATAGAGGTGAAGGTGGGATTTGAAGTCAACTTTCTCATAACCTAGCTCATGGAGATGCCATCTGTTCCATATGCTCCTCTATACCCACCAGGAACCTACTGGAGAAAAACTGAACCCTTCTACAAACACTGGGGTAAGAAACCGTTTTGACTCTTTTTGATTAGCTGAGAGCACTCCCTTCAGCCTCAGTTTCCCAAAATGCTCTGCCACCTGAAACTGCATTTCTTCACAAGGAAACCACTTCTTCCAAGAAAATGGAACCACCTCCCAAAAATGCTTCTGCTGCATTGGTCTTTGGATGCCTTTATAAGACCTCTTTGGACTTTCTGGAGATGTGTGTCCAAGTTCCTCTTCTTCGGCTTTGCTCTTTCTGCCAAAAATTGCACTTTCATTTCTGTTATGTGGGTAGAAAATAAATATTAATACCATGCTGTGTATTTACTTTATCTGGCTGCCTTTACAAATCACTCTGCAATCCGAGGGTTTGGTGTGAGACAGAGAGCGAGTGAGCGAGCAAGAAGAAGTATTTATAGTAAAACATGGATAGTCAATAGCATGTGGGAAAACAACTGAAACTGAAAATGGTCCCAAAGGTAATTTGCAAATCTGCTGAAATCCCGAACAAGCTTTGATTTAACCGAAGCTTGAAATGGCTTTTATTTACTGTCTATTGTGGAATAAATGACATCTCATAAACAGGCTTTATCCATTACCACAGAATGGAGATCACTGTGTTAGGGACATTTTATCCTCTTGATATAAAACAAGATATGCTATAGTGTGTTATTACAAATAGAAAAATCAATGCCGAGACACACACCTCTGAAATTTCATTTTTGCGGAACCCCATTTTCAAAAAATGTATTCTCTAATAAAAACGTCTCCATAACCAGGGGGATTTACAAAACACTGAGCAACAAAGAACAATAACAAACAATGAATAAAGTGGCTCCATCCTGAGTCCTTTTGCTGTGCATTAGTCACACACTTGCATACATTTGTGAGCGCTGAGCAGAGCTCCCACTAGGCAGGAAAGTAAAACAGCCGAATTACTTTCTCTCTTAAGCATTTTGTGCAGAACATACACTGCATGCCAAGTTGTCCTGGTGAGGAAAATTTTGCAGTAAAAATCATCTCTATCCAAAGGCGGTGGCATTACAAGCCTCATATTATCTTCTCTGAGGTCTATATCAAACTGTATGTGCTGGACACAGGTCATTTATTACACAGGACTGATTCACAGGATCCTGTTTCTCTCATGAATTTTCACCTGAAAAAGCACAGAAACAGATTTTTCTCTAATTCATCATTAGGAGTTGCTCAGATTGGTAGTTCCCCCTTTGAAGTAGGTAGTTGGCCCCCGAATTTGCTAGTGTAACTGCAATCTGGCTGGATATCTGCAAAAGTATAAGCAGAAAAAAAGAAGTGAATAGTCAGTAACATACAGTGTATATTGCATTGGTGGGTGGGTTTAGTTTTTGGTTTCTTTTTTTTTCCTAATTTGTAATTATTTGAGGCTGGATTTTATGATTCATCTGAGATGCTGTGGGTCTGTCAGAGTACCATAGGATTTGAATTGTAAATATCTGTGGCATGAATGCCCAGAATGTTCCTAGACATGCAGATAAATTGTTTTTGAGTCATTTGGTTAGCAGAAATGAAGACCAGATAGTCCCTGACTGATCTGCCACCTTCTATCGTCAACAGAGATAAACCCTGGCCGGAGCCCTGGTGTCCAGCCTGTACAGCATCCTTGCACTACTAGGATGTCTTGCAAAGCACAGAGATCCTTGATGTAAGCAATCACAATCAGCAATTCATTTACATCAAAAATGATCTCACGGCTCCTCGGATTTCTCACCCAGGCCTGGGAAATACTCCTTGCCTCTTGCCACAAGCACAGATAAAGGAAGCTGGATGAGCAGATGCAATTCTGCTCTGAAATGGGATCAGCGGAAATTTCAATTTTTTTTAGGTTTTATGTCCGCTGTGGTCAATATTTGCTGGGGATGACTTGGAGACAGGCAGACCTGCTGGCTACGTTATATGGGCGTTTGCTTGTTGCAAGCACGAATGGGCACTCTTAAGGATGCTTCCAGGATACAATTAAGACAATGTCTTGGGACTAACAAAGCCTTTCCCTCTGCTTCTTTATGCCCTGTGCCATGTTCTGATCCAGGTGGGTGAATAAGGAAAACATCTCAAGTCCTTTGGATCTCAACAGCATCAATGCTTCTTCTGAATGGCCAGTTTTGTCATGGCTTTAGAGGCTGGACTTGGGTCTAGATGTCCACTTAGGTGGTCAGAATCACCTCTTCCTCATCCTGTGTCCCTCTGGCTGGTGGTCTGGCTCAGACCTGCCCAACGCACAGGCAGGTTTCACACCTACGTCTTCAATGCCATCTGCCTAAGGCAATGCCAGTCCATCACACACCGCTGCTTTTACAGGTGCTCCCAGATGGAAAAG
>JAVCKT010003273.1:0-11185 GCA_032273925.1 Rhynchotus rufescens | reverse complement strand
CACAACACCCCTGGGAGCAGTTATTGAAGAGGGATGCTCCCCACGGTCCCCAAATGAAAGTTTCCCCTGAGGGAAAGGCAGCCCCGCACAGCGGGGCAGGGAGCTGTGGGGCAGCCAGGGAGCATGTGGGGCAGCATGGGAACGGGTCTGGGGTGGGGGGCACAACACGAACCCACATGAAACCAGGCTGTGTTGGTCTGGGTTGCCTGTGGACAAGCTGCTCATTTTCCAAATGTCCAACATTTGGAATGTCTTCCAAAGAACAACGGGAACCCCCAGGACCACAGTCACAGGAACTTGCTTAGGAGTCAGAAATGCTTCTGCTGCTCTTCCTTTCTGCCAATGAAAGCTGCTGGCGGGGGTGACAACGTGCTGGGGGCTTGTGCATTATTTTAAAGCATCACTGGAAACACCAATTAAAAGCTTAGGGTAGTTAGTGGTTTGCTGATCTCCTTACTGCTTTGCATGGCAGCAGCACCAAAGCAAGTCAGGAGGGTCGGTCAGCCAGGATTTATTACAGTGCTGAGAACTGCACAAAAATAGCATGACTCCAACAGGAAGTTGCCTAAAACCAGATGTTGGCATTTTCCTATTTCCCTCTTCTTCCTTCCCTTAAAACCTGAGAGAAGAAAGCACTTAAACATGGATTTAAGATTACAGTGACCTCGCAGGGTTTTTTCCAGGCCGGAACACGGGATCTCCCGATGTGCTGCTGCTGTGTCCCAAGCAAGGCCGAGGCAGCCACAGCTGGAGAAGGGGATCCAGGCTCCTGCAGGGGCCGGACCCGCCGCTGGCAGCTGCTGCCTCCACACCAGGACACCTGCGGCCGCGTTGGCTTCTCCTTCGCTCCCCAGCAAGGTCGGACACATTAGCCTTACCTTCACCGGCACTTGCTGCTTCTCCCTCCTCACGTGCTAATGCTTCCCCTGCTACGTCCGGGGGCTAAACTTGTTAGAACTCCCTGATTTACCTTAGCAATAATCAGATATTGCTGGAAAACAGAAGACAACATATGTACCTCAGCCCACGTTCCTGCAGAGCCTCCTTCTCGTTTCATCTGCACCACCAGCAGGAGGAAAGCCACGGCTGGATTTCCACTGACATGAGGCTACCCGAGTGTTTCAAGCTGCGTGCCTGAAGACTAACCTAAACTCCTACCTCTAAATTCATTCTCATATGTTTTCTATTCAGTGAAAGGCCCTAGGCAGAACATATGAAAATTCAGGAATATTTTTGTAACTCAAATAAAAAAAATCCTGAAAGAGTTCTTAAATGAGTAACAGAGAAATGTCAAAAAGTTTCATGTTTCTAGCTAAAAATAAAACAAGTATTTTATTTAGAAGTATATGGGCTTTTGAAGTTTTCTGAGTTTGCCAAACTATTCAACTCCTCTTACTTGTGCAGAAAGATAAAAACTCATCAGGGCTGAGATGATCACAGGAAGAACCTGGCACAGACGGCTCTCCCTCATATGCCCTCATATTTTTTTTCTGCCAAAAATAAATGCACATAATCAAAAATAAATGCACATGCTAACTGCTATATATTTACCAATTAAAGGTAACACCCTTCTCTGCTCTAATGCACCACACAACATTTTATTACCACTGTGTCATACCCAATTAGTTTAATTAATTAGGGGTATCAGAGAGCTAGCAATTCCATTTGACCATTTGGACCCCCCTGACCTGACAGAGCTTCTCCTCAAATCTAATCCTCTAAATTTGTGGACACACAATATTGTCTCTAATCACACTGGTAAAGTAATAACCTATTACTCACAGATTTGTACTTTATCTCTAGTAAAACTGATAAAATTAGCAGCACTGTTGCATAGTGTGCACATCTATAACTAAAACTATTTAGAATACACATCATTTTTCAGTTTCCCTTAATCCAACTATGAACTTCAGTTCTTTCATCAATAACAGAAACACACCCCAGAAATGCAGCTAGAAGATTACAGTTTCATGGTGCATAAGCCTTGGACAAAAGTACTGTGAATGTTTTTACTAGACAAATAATTATTAAATAATCAACTATAAATTTCATCAAGTGATCCTACTACCAAACACTACACTACTGATAATAAACATCAATAGTAGAAGCAAGCACAGGATAAATCTCTTCTGATTGATGCATATCCCTTCTGAGTTACCTTAGAAACTATATCACATTGTAAAACCTCAAAAACATTGATACAAATATTACAATAAAGGAAACCACCTCAGTGAAAGCTCATTAATCATATGATTATGTTTAAAGTTTACATTTCATAGCAAGGTCTTATGCTCTTTTCATAATTCAAAAGTGATAAGACTGCATATGCAAAAGGAATGGCTGGACAATTTGAAAAAACAAATGAATGGCTTTATAATAAGAAAAGAAATTCTGAGTTAAATAGAAAAATGTAGTCAGGAATGATTTTGAGGAGTTGTTTTTCCATAAAGAGCACATCATTTGTCAATATTACAAAGAAATAATTCCTATGTATCCTCAGAGTTGAATGCTTAATTGAGGAAAGAATTCACTTTTACTAGCAAGTTCAGTTTCTCAAAGCAGCAGTGGACAAAGTAAACAACATTTGACTACAATTTCTCCCATTACGAAGTCTTTGACTTATCCACCTCCCACGAGGTGCACATGAAAACAAAACATTGATATTTAGAGAAAAATAAAATACCTCCATCTGTTTTAAGACTTTAGATTAGATACTGGCCTTTGATTTGGAAACATTGAAAGAATATGCTTAAAATCTTTTTAAAAATCTCTGTTTTCTTAATGAAAATAAAACACTGAATAGAGTGTAGAATTGAGGACTCTCTAATGCAAAACAATTAAGAAATCTTCTTCAAGATTTCTACCAAGAATGATCTCACAGCTTTTTACTTTTTCACCCCACTTCCAGCACCTTGTACTAGTAAGTTTTGAAATTCAAATGATTTTAGTACTTTTTTAAACTATGGACAGATCCTGAACTTACATTTTCAGATTTTATCAAGTACTTCTATATAACGTTCTTAAACAAATAGCCAGTGGTTTAGCTCACAAAGAAATCTGATTATAGCACTTGTTCTGATTATTTATTTAACACACGTAAGCCTGTATCAAGTAATTTTAGAGAGTATCATATTTTTATCGCAATATGCAAGTTCTCATTACAATTCTGGTATTTGTCAGAGAAATATAACACCTACATCAAGCACACAGTCTGAAAATGCCAGTTCAACAACTGAAGAACTGCCTTACACTAGCCCAAACATACTCTGCTTATTCCTATGTTTTCCGTTTCCTTTTGTGTAAGCAAATCGAAAAAGGAGAAAAACCTATCTTTAAAAATTACGTAGCTCAACTGGAAGATTAACAATATAGAATAGCTGGAAAAGAACAGAAGACCTTAACGCTAAATAGAAGAGCAGGAATTTATAGCAATGAGTAAATAGTTACAGAAGTATTGAGATATCTACGTCTGTATCTAAAATAAATTAAAGAAAGTGTTTAAATTCAGTCTTGTTCCTGTGATAATCAACAAAGCTGATGAAATCAAATCCTCAGGAACCTTTTTCTCTCCAAGCTCTTTTGGCCCAGTATATTAATGCAATTTAAATTTTCTTGGATTTGTTTTAAAAATTAGTTTGATAAAATATTTCTGCTTAAATACTAATAACCAGTCATTCAAATTTCATATTTCTATAGAGACAAAAAAAAGCTTAAGTTAAAAGGTAGCAGGAGGTAGTGTAAGTAATAGGAAAACTTTCCTTTACACATTCTCAATAGCTTGGCTCATACACCTACTTTCTTTTGAAGACTCAGGAAGAAAGGGAAGGAAAGCCTTAAAGATTTAAAAAATATGCAGAAAATCTTTGCTGAGTTTACTTTGGTTTGAAAAACTTATTTCTGATCCACTTGCAAATTACTGATGAAAAACAAAAATTTAAATAACTTCACCCTTATTTAGAATAATGAATTTGAATTAATATGAAAAGTGGCAAAAAAAGAACATGAATGACTTTAGAGAATAATACTCCTATGGCTACCAGCTGACATTATCTTGCAGAAACCAGATTACTGAACCTCTTATAAAGACATACCTTTTTATCATATACATCCTGCCAGTTTACTCCAGCAAAGAAACTATGACGCATGATTTCTTTTGCATCATCTGGGCCTCCACCAAGTCTGAAGAGAGAAGAAAAAAATTCACATTATACAAGCTTTATTTTTGAAGCATGATTATGTTATTGTGATTCTTAGAGAAGTGACCATTTATTTTTGAAAAGCCAATGATAATTCTCCCCTGTTTAATATGAAATTCTGGTGACATCAAGACAAAGTGATAACAAAAGTATGTGATTAACATTCTGTTCTGTTTCATTATTTGTTACTGACCATGACAAATATTTTCATAATTCATATGTTTTAGAAACATACTTATCCTTAATTTTCTTGAAAGAACAACTGACTTTCTGGCACTATTAGAAACCAAACCCAAACCCAACCCTGACACACAATTTTGCCAAGGAGATGCCAGGCGTGGAACCCATAACGATTCACACATCGTTTTTATACAGTGTTCACTGCTGTTGCATCTGGGTGCTGTAACAATTAACCAATTACCATAAAATAGTCTCAATCTGAGTCAATTAGTATGAATTAATAAATTGCAGGCCTGCTGAGAAGGTTACTTAAAGGCCGCCGTAAATAACCACACTATTCGCTGTGGCACGAGGCTTGCCAAAGCCAGGCTCTGGCTCGTCCTCTCAGAGAGCGGGTGCCGGGAGCGGCGGCCTCCTGCCTTGGTGCCGCTGCCCCAGGTGCCCTGCGCGTGTCCGAGGGGTCCCTGCTGCAGGAGGAGGAGGAGGAGGAGGAAGAGGAGGAGGTCCCTGCTGCCCCCCCCACCCCGGCTGCGGCCTTGCTGCCACCCACTGCGGCGCCCACTGCCCCCCGAGGAGAGAGAGATTCAACCCGCTGAGCGGGAAGAAACCCAGCTCGGCAATGAAAACCTAAGGACAAACGGGCAGTTTTCTGGTGCATTAGCACGTCAAAAACGAGCCGCAATGGGGTCAGTGGGCCTCCCTGGGCTGCAGCTGTGGGGACAGAGCCCCACACCCAGGAGAGGGCATGAGGGGAGGAAGCCCTGCCGCCTTCAATAGCAGTCAACTGCTAGGATTGCTCAGTGCTCATGTAACTTCTCCCTGAACTGTAAAATTTTCTACTTCCCTGCAGCCTCCAGCCTTCTCTCAGTATCTTCCTATCCAGCTGTTCAGAGAGAAGCTGAGCTCCACTTAACCCCCTATTTATCAGCAGCTAGCACCAGAACTTGAATATGAATAAGCTTATAAACATAAGCCTGTCATAAACACTGTTGTCTGCAGAGATTAATTACAGGCAAGTATCTTTTCCATTCTAAAGGTTAATATATTTGATGGGTCAGATTGTTCAGTGACTACAGGAACAAATTTTCAGTTTAGTCTCCTTGCATTTCGGTGGTGGTTCAGAGCCTGCTTTCATTGCTGTACGCCTAGAAAAGGGACTTTGCTGGGCTGCAGAAGACTGACTGCTTGGGCCATCCTGTGCAGAGCGAAGGGAGTCTCCACTCCAACAGGCTGAGAGACTCCCAAGAGGCACACGGAGTTTGGGGCAAAGAGACAATCTAACAACACCTCTCTCTCACTTTCAGAGAGATTTATTTTAGAACCAGAGAGAACTGGACATTGCCTGTCCAGTGCATGGAGTCACTGGAAGATGGATGGCCTAAAAAATACAGGCCCAGAGGAAAAAGCCAACCAGAAAAGGGTTAGGGCAGCAGTTGGTGATACCTGCTTTCAAACCGTTGTATTTAAATCTGACTCCAGATGTGTATTACTTTACAGCTTTCTAGTTTATGTGATTTAATACGTGCTCTTAATAACCTCCAGCTGTGGATGGGAAGCCTTTTAGCGGCTTCAGGCATGATCATGTCCAAGGCAATGCAGGGTAGTCCTCACTCAACACTGCAGGCAACTCAGGCTCAAGTAAGTCATACTCTCCATAACTAATTTAGAATTTACAACAAAATGGAAGAAAGAAACAAGGTGATTTCACTTAATAGCCAAATAGACTCAGACTTCCAGCCTGTTCAGCCTCTCTGTTGCATAGGGCTGTTTTCTGTGCAAGTAAGTAAATCACTGTAAATTCTTAAAGTTAAATTTACAGATACTTGGTCCTTCAAAGTTTTTCTACACTTACCGCTTATTTGGATCTTTTATCAGTAGGCCTGAAAGTAATGATTTTGCATCTGCAGAGAGGGTTCGAGGAAATTTTATGTCCTCCATTAGTATTAGTTCAAACAGTTTTTCATGATCTTGGTTGTAGAATGGTAATCTCCCACACATCATTTCATACATGACAACTCCTAATCCCCACCAGTCCACTGCACGACCATAGTCATTATCTTCCAATACCTAAAATGGAAACCAAAACCAGCTGTAAGATAAGACTCTACTTCAAACGCGACCATTTTGGCCCTTTTTTGGATTCTGTCTTTATGAATGTGCTTTTAGGGCTTTACTTCTGCTGCACACAACCAAGACTCCAAGAACTCAGATCCAAACGTACAAACTGCAGCACTGACCATACACCTCAGCTATATCAAAATATCAGACATTCTGGGAACTGTATAGTCAGTCCAAACATAATTCATCAGAAACAAACATAATACAAAATGAAGCAAGCCCCTCCTCCCCTCAAATGGTCACTACTGCATTTTCCCCTTTCCTATGTCCTGTTTTACAACCACTTTTATAATGTATACAGTTTTAGCAAGATTCACTTAAATTTCTGGGCACTACCACCTCAGATTCCTCAGGGAGAGAAAGTGAAACACTCACCCTGCTCAATCACTTCTTTCTCTTTTCCCACTCATAAGAATAGAGACTGAAATTTCAAAACACCTTAATCTCATTAAGGTAATTTCTTTCTTTGTAACTTTTGTTTATATTAAGAGCCCTGAGACCGCATCTCCTGACAAGCCCACTGTGTTCCATGATGAAATCCAAATCAGCCAGGCTGGGTTAATGCATAGAAATATGATGGCCTTCAGAATTTATGTGTCTAAAAGATGACTTACTCCACCATTCTTCTTTCAGCAGCCCCATTCAAAATCAGACTAAGGAATCTAAATTGTATGTCTTGACTTCAATAAATTTAGTATTTCTTTCTACGTTTAATATATTGTTAACATATCTTTCTGCAGTAAATGTTAGCATTTTAGGCACTTGTCTTCTGTATTACATATACACACATACACGCACACAGCACCTTTCAGTTTCCTTAATGCTTATGAGTTCCTCATAGGTATGCTCCACTATTGTATTGCATCTATTTCTATAATTTAATATGCAGAAATATCAAGGAGGCAAAACCAAAAAATTTTAAACTTTAGTAGTAGTAGTAATTAGGACTAGACAAGTGCAGCTAATCTACTTGGGGTATATTTATGAGGAATTCTACAGGATTTATGTATCATTAAATGTTGGATTCTGAAAAGTGGCATGAGTGATTTAAAAAAAAAAAAAAGAAAAAAGAAAAAAAAAGACTCATATTACCTTATGACTGTCTAAACTGCTTAAAAGTCCTGCAGTAATTGCCCCACAGCAAGGACAGGGCCAGCCTTCCCCCACACAGGACACCGGGTGGCCACGATGGCATCACAGCACCCACGGACACGTGCGCTGCCCTGGCCAGTCCTAGCGAGGGCTGCACAGCCCTTGCAGCCACCTCTCCCCAGGAAAAGCCCAGCCTGGTCTGCTCTGAAGCACCTGGTACATGCTACTAGCAGAAACAAAATACAGCCTCATCCAGGATGGCAATTTTGACAATACAGTAGTAATTAATGCAGGCTAATTCAGTTTGCACTATCCTTAAGGAAGAGTAGAAGGAACATGATGAAAAGAAGTATATTTCAAACCCCTCTTGTGTATATAAGATTAAAAAGCATAAATATTAACACATTAACACATACTATTTACAACTGTGCCAAAACACACAGACTCGTTACATCATTGATATTTCCAAATAAACGATGAAATTTGGGGAGGTGTAAAATACAACAAATTATCTGAATAAGTACATATGACAAAACCAACTAAAATAACTCTGGCATTGTAAAATTAATTAAATGTTTTATGAGTTTGAGCATATTGCAAGCGATTTGCTGAAAAAAGCCTATCTGAAATCTGTGACACTTAACATCTTTAAATCACCATGTCTTCAGCCACAGAATAAAAGCATTGTATATTTTTTTCTATTTTATGTATTATCACTGTTACTATTTCCCCTATTTGTACTGCTGTTTATTCTTTTCTTTTGAAGCTCGTAAAATACATAAAATTGTGACACAGGGATAGATTCTTTTTTGAAGGGGAGATGTGGTTTGAACGTGTGATTTATAAAACAGGCAATGGGAAGATAAAACCTTTCATTCTCGAGCAAGGCAAATCACATGGCCAATAGCTCAAGCAAACTGTATCAGGGGCTTTACCTAATTTATGCAGGACTTTACCTAATAATAATAAAAAGTATGAGCAACCTTTTGCTGCATTCCCACAACAGCAACAAAACAGTGGTACAAAGAAAGAGCCAAATGTGATTTTTAACCTCTTTTTACATAAAATCATAAAAAAGCATAAAAGCTGGATTAACTGCCTCCCGAACCCACGTATCACCAGCCTGGTTCTCATCCCCAGCTGGCAAAACTGGCAACTCTTTATTTTTGTTTAAATACCTGGTTTACAGCCAGCCAGAGAAGCAAGAGCATCAAAAGGGTTTAGTTTAGGCAAAAGGAAAACAGTTCTGAAAAATGTATAAATAAAGAATAATGCATCTCAGCTTATGTTAATATAACTGTTATAAATTTATGCATAATGCACCGAGGAGAAATACACACTATCTTTTTAAAAATCATTCTTTTTCCTCCTGGTGTGAAGAACCTCTCCAGTATTTGCAGTCTGCGCAAAGTCGGTGGAAGTGCCGGAACCCCGTTAACTCCTGTGTTCAAATCCAGATACTGAGGATAAGCTTGAGAACACGTCCATACCCACACATCACCCTACCGCTACAGAAGCCTTTTCAAACACTTCTTGGATTTGAGGGATTTGGGTTTAATTGCCACGAATACAGGTCAAGAAAGCCTCAGCTCAGTGGCAGGAGAAACCTGACGCAATCGCATACTTGGTACCTATGAATAATCCAATCTATTCTGTACCATGAGATGGATACCTGCTTTCACAAAATCCTTCTCAGGCCACAAGGACAGGAGATTAGCAATAGGTCACCAGTGCCTGTCCACACAGACTCACTGGGAAGTTTGTACTGGCTCTGCATGCTGCCCTTACAGACGGCCTCTATCCTCTCCAGTCAATTCCTGACCTCAAGTAATGGTTATTAGGTCCATACAGGAGTGAATAGTGTCCTAACAATCCAGTCCCTTCAAGGTCACAGCAGAAAAATACGGCAGACCCACCAAAATCAACCTGTAGGGCACAATCTGAACTACTCTTGTATCTGTTACAAAGCAATGTGTTAGTATTTTCTAGGGATACCAAACATAAGAACGGCACAAAATACCTAGGTTATAGAAACAGCAACTCCACTGCCTGCATACGCCAGTCAGCTGCCTCTTCATGAAGAAGAGATAAAGCTACGTGCTTCCTTCTCCAGAATTTGATTCAACAATCAAATCTTTCAGGTATATGACTTCCCTTGCTTCACCTGCTTCATGTGTCATTTTCCAAAAATCCAAACAACCTAGTCAAGATCTAAATGAGGTTTTAGGAGATGAGAGGTCTAGTGTGTTTTAACTTCAGTGTGTGGGCAACATTTATTCACTCACCATCACATCATCACTGTACTCAAATGACTCCCCAATATCTGAGGTAGGCTGATTGAGGTTTGGTTTGGATAACATCAAGAAAAAAAGCAGATAATCAGCATTTTTATTAATTGAGGGCAATATCACCCTATTTGCTATTAAGCCTGTATGCTTCTTTAAGATATGATCCTACCCTAATTCATGCTCTCAATCCTGTCTCCTCACCAAGCTTCACATCCAGTGCATTGCACAGTTCTACAAACAAATTAGTAGGAAAAGAAAAAAAAGGTTAAAATCTTGTTTAGCCCAGGGTTATTTTTACTCTGGATTAAGTTTTTTGACCTTATTTACCGCATAGTCACAGAAGTGGGACAAGCAGGGCACGGGAGCTTAACCTGGCACTGCCACAGCAAGAAAGGCTGGTCAGAGCCTGCCCTGCAGCGCTCAGTGCAGGGGTGACACTCGCTCCCAGGGCTCGTCCTGCTCCCGCAGAGCTGCAAGAGCCATTCCCCCTCAATGGGAAGATTAAGGGCCTGATTCTCTTCCCAACTCACATCTCTCTAAAGCATTTCTGCAGTACAAAAGGGCTCCAAATTGGGCATAAATTAATTTCTGCATTCCAACTACTGTATTTTTAACAGGAGCTGATGTTGTTCTAAAACATACAGCTGCATCTGTAAGAATTAAAAGACACTGTTGGGTTTATATGGCTGCTTAACAAAAAAAACTCTGCGCAGGGGTTGCAAAGGTTTGTATTTTTCCAGCTTTAGATAAACACACAAGAGGTTAAATAACATACACACTCTCTAACAACCAAGAAACATTAGTCAAGCATCTGCTCCTCAGCATATGCAGGTACTTTAGTGCTTTTATGGATGTTTTACAGACTCTGGACAATATTATTGTTTCAACTAAAGGGAAAGCTATTTCTTTACATTAAAATTTTCATTTATATTTTGCTCAAAGGGCAACCAAGCACTACTTTTATATTTATTCCAAATAGAAAGTTCAACACCAGCCATAACAGCATTTGTTTCATATGTTAGATGTATGTCAAGGATATCAAATCTCAAAAGGTTTGACGCTAAAAATACAGAAAACAACTGCATATGTTGAAGCAAATTACATAGTGTACTTTCAAGGAAACCATACAGTATATATATATACCATTAATATAGTCCATGCCACTCATGCTTCAGAAAGCCATTCCCACTTCTTTTTAAGATTTACTGGGATAGCAAGGATAATCAACAACAATAAAAAATAAAATAAAATAAAATAAAATAAAATAAAATAAAATAAAATAAAATAAAATAAAATAAAATAATAAATAAA
>JAVCKT010003271.1:0-16117 GCA_032273925.1 Rhynchotus rufescens | reverse complement strand
GGGAGCGGGCCTCGGTGGGCGGGTGCCCCTGGGCCTGGCCCGAGGGTGGGCACCAGAGGAGAGGAGAGGAGAGGAGAGGAGAGGGAAAAGTTGGTGTTTGGCAGGTGCAGGCTGGGGGTCAGGGAGCATTTTTCTCCTTTTATTGTTACTTTTTCATAATCTGTTTTTCCACTAAGGAAAACTCTTGCCACAGATTTATTTGCTGGGGAATTTTTCGCTCTTAAACCTGCCCGTCTGGGCTCCGCTGCCAGGCACTGCGGAGCGGCATTGGAGCCGGCTGCTCCGGCAGCTTTGGGAGAGGCGGGATGTGCCCGGCAGGCGCTCACGGAACTCCGTCATCCCGGCCAGAGCCTTCTAGGAGAGCAGCGCTCGGGGAAATGCAGCCGCCTTGAGGGACACGCAGCTCTAGGGCCCCCCGTGGCCAAGGCCGGTGCCCCCCTGAGCACTGAAGTGTCTCCCGTGGAGGTGCCGCCCGCACCTCTGATGCTGTTGGGATGGGGATGTTGGAGAGGGGGATCTGGGCAGGCTGTGCAGCCTTCCCTGTCCCCAAAGGCCGTGACCGTCTCCCGTTTCCTTCCGCTGTGCCCAGCACTGCCTACACGGCCGAGGCCACGGACTACGACGTGCGGGTGCTGCTGCGGTTCCCGCAGCGCGTGAAGAACCAGGGCACGGCGGACTTCCTGCCCAGCCGCCCGCGGCACGCCTGGGAATGGCACAGCTGCCACCAGTGAGTGGGGCCGGGGGCGCCGTGGGTCCCGTCCCGTGTTGGGACGGCTCGGGGATCAGGACCACCCAGTCCTGCGTTTCTTTCGTGGGCAGACTCACCTAGACGTCCCCATCTCTTCTTTATGCCCATGTCGTTAACTCCCCCTTGCTGCCCTTTTAACAGCATTTTGGGTGAAAGGAAATGCCCCCTTCTCCATTTTTGTCCCTTCCTTTCTGCCACTCCAAGATTTTTCATCTCCTTGCTTTGCCTCTTTTCCTCCTCTCTATTCCAGTAACCACCAAGCTTGTGTGCCCCATGGGCTACCTCAAACATGGGCTCGTGAGGGGCCAGGGCATGTGGAGCTGCTCCCAGCTCCAACATCTTCCCAAAAACATGATGGTTGGATGGTGGGGAGACATTGTTAGAGTCCCATGACAGGCACGGTCACCCTGACACCAACTGTCCCCCAGGCACTACCACAGCATGGACGAGTTCAGCCACTATGACCTCCTGGATGCCACCACAGGGAGGAAGGTGGCCGAGGGCCACAAGGCCAGCTTCTGCTTGGAGGACACCACCTGTGACTTCGGGAACCTGAAGCGCTACGCCTGCACGTCGCACACCCAGGTGGGCTGGGGACAGCGGGGCCGGGGCAGGCCGGGAGGAGATGGACATTCCCAGAGAGAGGCTACAGAAGAATCTTCTCACTACTGAAGCCATCCGTAGCTGACCAGCCCCATGGTTGGTCATTGCCGTGGTTGGTCATCTCCATGATCGATCATCTCCACAGTTGATGACCTCCATGCCTGACCATCTCCAAGGCCGATCATCTCCAGGGTTGATTGCCTCCATGGCTAATCCCCTCCAAAGTGCCAGAGATGCTCACAGGGTGCCCTGGAGCTCCTCAGCCTCCTAAGCCGTGTTGCCTCTCTTCTTCCTGCAGGGCCTGAGCCCAGGATGCTACGACACCTACAACGCCGACATCGACTGCCAGTGGATCGACATAACAGATGTGCAGCCGGGAAATTACGTGCTGAAGGTGAGCGCCGCGGCTCGCCGGGCCGCCCTGGGGAGTAGGGGCAGCATAGGTTCATTCCCAAGGGACACCGGGACCGATTTGGGGCTGCTCTGGATTCCTCTCAACCAACTGCTTTGTGACCACCCACCTTTATTTACACGCATGCCTGAGTCAGCAGCCTAAATCCCCCTAGTTTCCTTAATCCAGGGAAAATCCCTCACCCGTTTCACAACAGCTGGTTTTATTTCTAGCCAAAGTGGGCAAAGAGGAAGGTTTACACGTGACAGCCCCGTGGCAGCTTGCATGGAGCCCAGGGAGCCCTTCCCTCCTTCTTCCCCAGAGGGGCATTTCTTCTGTGGCTGTTAACTTTGGGTCATTAATTTCTCGCCTTTCTCCCGTAGGTCCAAGTGAACCCCAAGTACATCGTCCTGGAGTCCGACTTCACCAACAACGTGGTGAGGTGCAACATTCACTACACCGGCCGCTACGTTGCCACCACGAACTGCAAGATCTCCCAGTAAGGAAGCGGCCGAGCACGTCGCTTGCTCCATCCGGCTGCTCGAGTGCCCCCTTTGCAGCACAGAACTGTTCTCGCCCCAAGCCTTTTGGTTGCTTTTCTCCTCCCCCTTGGCCAGGGTTTCTGTGCAAACCTCAGACGAAGTTTGGGACTGGATTTGGCAAGCGGCTGGGGACAGGGGGTGGTGTTTTTGTTCTGTTTCTTAATTTTTGGGTGTTTATGCTTAGTTTCCGACAGTTTCTTGTTCTCGTGGCAAAACAGAGCAAAGCTGCTTTCGGTGCAAATTTTCAGCAGCAAAATCCTCTGCCACGAGAACCTCCCGCAGCCCTTAACCCCCATCCCGCCAGCACCTCTGCACCCGTCCTCACCCGTCCTCACCCGTCCTCGCCTCTCTCCTCCTTGCAGATCCTGATGGGAGCGGGGCTGCAGGGAAGCCCTCTGCGCCAGCCGCCCACGCTCTGCTCCGCGCCGGGGACCGCGCGCGGCGGCCGCCCCTGCGCCGCGCCGGGCTCAGCAGCGGCTCCCGCAGCCGGCGGCGCCTCCAGGCCGAAGCCAGAAGTCACTGCTTGGTGTCGAAAAAAAATCCCAGTGAAACGAGAGCGACCGTTTGGAGTGTTTTTATACGTTGCTTTTCTTTAATCTCTGTTGTTTTTGTTGTTTTCTGCTTCCTCGCGGAAGCCGATGATGAATCCTAGCCGGAATAAAGGAAGGGTTGTTTTGTGGCAAGCAGACCGGGATGCTGTCGGTCACGTTCAGCAGTGGAGAGCTGCATAGTCTGAACTGTGCCCTTCTCGAGGAAGGGGGTCCCCAGCCATGCTGCGGACCCCGTGCCATCTCCTCGAGCCGGGATTTGGGCCTTCTCCATCCCTCTCATCTCCTGCTGGATGCTGGGGAGCTCCTGGCACCGCTGCGGGGTGTTTGGCCCCAATGCAGCGTCTGCTCCTGGCGACTGCACCATCGCGGTGCGATGATTACCGTGGTGCCAAGCCCAGAAGGGCAGGTGCTTTCGGGAACGTCCACATCCCTGGGAGTCACCCCAAGCAAGGTGCTCACTCTGCTAGCCAGAGCTTGGCCCTTCCTGGGGCTGCCTCTGGCCGGAGCGGTGCTCGCGCAGGCAAGAGCCGAAGCTGCCGGGGGAGTTCATGTGTATTCGGCCACCTGGGCATCTAGTCGGCTTAACGGGGGCGGGTTTGCTCCTTCTGCTCTGTTTCTAAAATGGGGAGCCCTCACTCGACTGGAAATCTGTTTTTATCATTATTATGATTATTATTATTATTTTCACCAGCTTTAAAGCCTGAAATCATTAAAACACGTTGCTCTCGGAGGTTTGTTTTTCACCTGAGGCAGAGCCTCTCCAGGCAGCATCCTGAGCCCCGGCACCGGCTGCATGGAACGGCAGGGCAGGAGATGCCAAAACGCAACGGGAGCAGGAGCCGGAGAGCCCGCGGTGCGTGTCCTGCTGCCGGCGGGTGCCACGGTGCCTTTTTCTCCCATGAGCTGGCAGCAGAAATAACCCCCCTTGTTTCCCCACGGCACTAAGGAAGGGGTGATGTGGCTGTTCACCTCGTGCTCCCCGTGGGTCCGGCGGGAGCAGCTCCCAGCACAAGGTGGGACAGAGAGCACGGCCCGGGAGCTGGGCTGGCAGCGAGGAGGGATGTTCCAGTGTCCGGAGCTCCAACCGCGTCTCCCCGCTCAATGATAAGCGTCGGATAAGGCAGCGGCAGGAGCGGCCTTGCCCTTTGCCTCCGTGCCTTGCTCTGGCTGGCGGGGCGGTGGAAGCATTGCCCGTGGGCTGCCACCCCGAGCAAAGGGGTGTTGGGGACGCAAAAACCTCCTTTCCTTCCTCGCCCGCCTGGGAGGAGGGCGGCTCCTGTGGCATCCTGCACAGCTCCCACATCCCCTGCAGAGGCCCCGGCGGCAACATGAAAACCGAGCGCTTGAGAGGCACCGCGAGAGAAAGAGCCCTTCCAAAACCACTTTTTTATTTTTAAGTCTTGCTTTCCTCTCTCTTTTTTTTTTTTTTTTGTTTAAGCGTCTGCCGCAGAGGAGAGCAGGTCAAGGCGACGCAGGGAAGGCACGCGAGGAATGTGGCAGGGGCTCAGCGCATTCCTGCCGCGCTTAACTCTTGGCGGGCGGGTTTGCAAGGACAACCTCCATCCCCGCTGGTGCCAGCGGGTGCTCGGTGCCCTCGGAGCGTCCCCCGCACCCCCACGGAGAGCCCGGCTCGGCCCTGCTCCGTCAGGGAGCAGCTCAGCCCCAGCAGCGCGTGACAGGAATGGAATCAGCCCCGCACCCTTCGGCTCCGGGACATCCGAGCCCGCTCATCCACACGGAGCCAGCGCTGGGAACGCACCGGCTTGGCCGTGTTCCCTTCTGCAAACATCCCGGTTCCCTGCTCTGGGGCTGGGGACATCCCGAGGCCGGCTACTGCTGCCCAAGCCCTGCTCCCCTCCTGTCCCAGCCCTGCTCCCCCAGGCACCTGGATGCTTCCAAAGCCATTTCCAACAGCTCACAAGGAGCCAGGAGTCATGGAGCTGGCGCCTGCCAAGGTGCCAAGCCCCAGCCTGGAGATCCATAGAGGGAAAGGGAAGAACAGAGGTGCTGCAGCGGGCACTGGGAGCAGCCCTTGCTGCCGCACTGGGAGCGCTGGTTTGACCCTTTGCATCCCAATCACCCTCCTCACTTCCCAGCCCCATGAGCTGGGATGTGCTAGGTGGGAAGTGCCTACCAGGAAGCACCTTGGATGCCTCCTGCTCAGCACGAGCAGCCCATGGGAGCCGGGGAAACTGAGGCAGCTGGGCTCCCAGGGCCCTGCCTGAGGTTAGGGGTGCGGGAGGCTCTTCCCAGGGTTTTAAACCCAGAGCTGCCCTGGATTTGCCCCCTGTGGGTGGCGAACTGCCCCCCCACAGGGCTGGGTGCAGCTGCAGCAGAGCCTGCATGCGCACGAGGGCAGCAGAGCCCTGCGCCACGGGCCCTCCCCGTGGCATCCAGGGACGGGACGGGCACGGAGGCCGTACAGGCGGCCGCAGCAGAGCCCTGCCAGCCCCGTGGGGCTGCGTACGCGCGCCAGAGTCCCTGTTCGGGGTCCCTTGAGTGTGTCCTGCACAGGCTGCTCCCAAGCCCTCCCTTGACAGCTGCACCAAAACGCCGACGTGTATTTCCCTTCCTTTCAGACGGGGAGAAATACGGACACGGGGTTCTCCTTTCCACGCTTTATTGTCGCGCCCTGCCCGGCCTCACGCCACGGCGGAGGAGCGGCCGCACCTCCTGCGCGCCACCACGGCGGCCAGGGCCACGACGGCCAGCGCCACCGCGGCCGCCGCGGCGAGCAGCCCCTCGCGCACGCCGGACACCGCCGCGGCGCCTGCGGAACCGAGGCAGCGCGTGAGCCGGCTGCGAGCGGGAGCCTCCGCGCGGGGCTGCCGCCCGAGCGGGACTCACCTCGTCCTCCTTGCTTCCACTCTCCTGAGGAGCCCATTGCGCCCGAGTCCGCAGTGAGGAACACGGGCCCGATGACCACATCAGCTTCCACCTCTTTCCCTGAGAAGGAAGGAGCTGTTGGTGGCCCAAGGCTCGGTACCAGGCCTACCTGTCCCCTGGGGTCTCGTGGGCTCCTACCGCCGGCAGCGGGAGCGTCTCTCCGGAATCGGCGGCTGGGCCATCGGTCCAGGTGGTTGAGTCTCCTGGACAGGGCCGCTGTCTCACAGCCGCCAGTCTCACAGCAGCTGCAGATGTCCCTGGAGCCTTCCACGGGCACCCAGCTGCAACGGCACGGCAAGCAGCGTTAGCCGAGCAGGTAGGTCCGCTACCAACGTCCCTTCCTCTCCAGAGCTTTGTGCAGGCAGGAGAAAGGTGGCCATGGGGGTCTGAAGGTACTGAATGGGAGCTGAATACAGCAGCAGCGTGAGGGCTACAAGGGTTGCCAGTCTAGCAACTGATAGATCCTCACTCACGTCAGCAATAGCTCACATAAAGTATTTGTGCCCTTTGGACAGTGCTTGGGTTTAGGATGTCGCCAGCCCTGAGTTCACATGGTCCTGTGCCATCCTCTCTTGGGCAACTTCACATTAGTGTTGAAGTTCTCCTTTCTTGCAGCCCCGTATAATGCACCAGCTACTCACATGTTCCTGGCTTTGTTGAAGGAACAGGCCTTGTTCAAGGGGTCAGGGGCCTGGTCAGCGGGGGTGACCTTTAGGTGGCAGGTGATGTAGATCTGCAGACAGAAGCAGGAGGAGAGGGGGAGGATCTTCCTGTGGAGCACCTTATCTGGGTTCAGCCTCATAGAGGAAGAATGAAGTCTTACCAAGTTCCTCGTGTCCCCAGCAAACCTGAACACGTCGATCCTGAACCGAATCATGTCCTCCCTGGGCCGTGGGGTTATGAAGGCGGAGCTGGTGTCATCTGACCTTCCATCTACCAGGCATCTAGAGACACAAGAGCGGAGTCAGGAGCACCCAAGCAAGGCCTCCCCAGCTGCCACAGCAGCCGTCAGGCTGCAGGGAGGCCCCTAGGCCTTACCCGTTGAAATCAATAATGGAGTAGTGAGGAGAGGAGTCGCTGTCTGGGCTCAGGGCAGCAACGCAGCTGTCCACGAAGAGCCTCAACGGCACATGGTTCTCGGTGCTGACCTCCGCCTGGATGTTCAGGATGTCACCCAGCTGGAAGCCGGTGAAGGGCCTCTCCGCAGTCCAGTCCTCTGCAAGGCAGCAGCACGGTGGGGAATGGACAGGTGGCTCCTGCCTCTCCTCCAACCCCCCAGCGACAAGAGCCATGGCAGGTGGTGAGTCAGCAGGACGAGAGGTCCAAGGGAGCAGAGCAGGGAGCCCACGGGCGCTGCTGTTTGCTCTTTAGCAGGTTGGTTGCCCATCCTCCTCCATGGACAAGGCCCACAGCCTCCAGCTGCCTGTCTCAAGGGCCTTGTGTGCTCGATGTGCTAGGAAAGCGGAGTAGATAAGAGCTTTCCCTACCTCGGGGTGACTTCCCACCTACCGTTCATGAGGCGCAGGGAGAACACCAGCCTCTCCTCTGCAGCCAGCGTGGAGCTGAAGGGAGCCCACGTGGGCTTGATGGCGTTGCTGCTCACATTTTCCCTCCTGGGGAAGGGAAGAGGGAAGGATGCTCATTAGGACAGAGCCCTGGGATAGCAATTAAGGACCAGGAAGGCATGAGGATGTGTTACCCTTACCTGGGATAGATGCACTCAATGGGAATCACGGCAGGATTGGTCCGGATGATGACTGGGTTGCTGGCTGGGCTGGGGTCATAGTTGATGAGCGTGCGGTAGATGAGGGAGTCAGGAGTTACCTGGGGAGAAGCAGATGTTGAAAAGCTGGCAGTGCAGTCACTGCTGCCCCATTACCCATTTGCTCCTGCACTGTTTCACTGAGAGCAAGATCACTGTCCTTTGCCTTTGGTAAATGCTGTGGAAATCTAAAGAATTGGGCAAAAAGATGAATGAGAGGGACAACACCAGAGTGTTGAGATGCAGTTCTCTCCTGTGCTAGTATTTGTTCATACTGTTCCGGTGCCCAAGTTCCCTGAGGAGCTCCCACTGATGCATCTTCCCAGAGGCCTTGGGCTTTTGCCCTGTAAAGCCTGTAGGAATAAACGGAGCAGAGCATCTTGTGACCATCTGCAGACAAAACTCCCTCTGTACAGGGGTGCAGCGGGCTGTGCATGGCACCAGTCCTTCAGCACGAGTATGTGATGGGTGCTGGGCTCAGGCCCTGGGTTGCCCAGGAGGAAGAGGCCAAAATTGCTAGGGGGTATATGACCTGCCAGTCCCATCTTGTCCATCCATCTCCAGGCCACGAGATGGGAAGGAAAAGGCTTTTGCAGGGCCAAACACAGGTTTGCTGGGAAGCAGCTGAGCTCTCCCTCTCTTGCAGGCGAAATGCCTTCTCATCCCTGCCCAGGAAGATTCTTGCCCATGCTCTGTGTCACCCAAACCCCACCCCCGGCTTTGCAGGACCCATGATCTGCTGCATGCCGGGCTCCCACACTTTGGAGAGGCCTGGACCTGGTGGAGACCTCCGTGGAGAGCAGCACAGGAGGACGGTGGAAGGCGAGAGCTGCCCACCCTTGCTGGACCCTGCGCTCTTGGGGATGTGCAGGAGGAGGGGGACCGCGGATGAGGTGATCCCAACCGGGATGAGGTGCTGGAGCCCAGAGCTGCTTCAGGAGCTCCTGCCCAGTTTGAAGGGAAAGCAGCTGTGCCCGGGGGAAGGGGAGAATCAGGGAGGAAACATGGGGGGACCTGCAGCACATTTACCTCCCCCAGTGTCACTTAACCACAATCTCCCTTGGCCTGACACAGGGAAAGCATCCCAATGCTGAAGAGCCCACAATCATCTTCTCTCCCAAGGCCTCCTTCGGCCCCACAGCCAAGACATGAAGCGAGGTAGACACCTGGATTCATCCCAGAAATGAGCGATCTCCCAAGCCAACAGCCATACAGCCCCAACCTCCCAGCCCATCCAAAGCAGAGGAGAGCAGCTCAGCAAGTGCTCAAGCAGGAGCAGAGGAACCACGAGGGTGCCTCGGCAGCGGGCCGAGCGCGGGGCTGAGCAGGTCCTTACCTGCACGATGCTGCCGCACTCGTGGAGGCCGGCGGCGAAGGTGACGGTGTTGAGCGCGGTGTTGAGCGAGCTGTGCTTGCAGGCGGCCGGGCCCAGCGTCAGGTCCGCCACGTTGATGAGGCGCCCGGTGCCGAAGAGGTCCCGGTGCACGGTGACCACCATCTGCGCCTCCTGGCACTGCACGGCCACGGGGCGCGTGCCGGAGACGGCCGGCGCCTGCGCCTCGTCCGAGCGCCACCCGGCGCGGGGGTCCACGCGCCACCGGTGGCCGGCCACCTCGCCCCACGAGAAGTCCCAGGGCGTGTAGGGGGCCACGCGGCCCAGCGCCACGCAGAGCAGAGCCAGCGCCAGGCTGCTCCGGGGACACATCCTGCCCCTGCCCGCCGAGCTCTGGGGCAACGGGCCGCTCCGGGAACCTTTATATGCCCCGCGCGGAGCCGTCCGCCCCCGGCTCCGAGGGCAGCAGGGACCAATGGCACCCAAAGGCCGTCCCCCCCGCAGCCAGCACAGTTCCGGGGTGCCCAAGCCCCCCGCGCGGGGCTGCCCAAGGAGAGGGAAAACATCCCTGGCGGCCTCTTGCGCCACGTTGTTTATAAAACTCAGGCGAAGCTGGAGACGGGGAGACGGGTACAGCGTGACTTGTTTAGGTTGCACAGGGCGATAAGGGGCTTCTCAAGGCTCCCCGGGGAGGGGAGGCAGCGGCAGGGCTTGGGGGGGCTGCTCCGCGGCGCCACCCCCGGCTGCTTCCACGTCCTCCCCGCCACCCGCTCCCGGCACACGGGTTTTCCGCTCTTTCCCAATCGCCCACTCCTTGTGCTGAGGGAGACGGAGCCCGGCCAGCCCTGCCGTGGCGGCTCTGTGTGACTGTGCAGCCCCGACGTGGGACACACGGTCAGCACTGACCTGAGCCGCCACCACGGACACGAGTGTGGCTGGCCTCAGCCGGGCCAATATGGCCTCATCCTCCGTCCCGGCGTGGCCCACAGTGAGGTCACGAGTGAGGAGAGCTGCCGCACAGCTTGATTTTGTGTTAATCTCTGCCGCTCTTCCCCATCCCTTTGGGTAGTGTTTGTTTAGGTCTCCTCAAGGAGATGGGACCAACAGCGAACACGGAGCCGGGAGAGCTGCTCCCCGCGCCGCGCTGCTCCCCTCTCTCCTTCCCCAAGGGACAGCACCATCTTGTCGAGTCCACCCCTGTGGCCGGAGCGGGGAGGCACGTGGACCAATGCCACAGCTGTCAGGAAAAGGAACAAGAGAAGCTGCTATAAAGAAAAGCTGTGCGTTTTTAGGCCCCTGCTTGAGTCAGTCCCTTCTGAGTGTCCTTAGCTGCAGTCCCCTTAGCTGCAGGCCAAAGGAGAGGTTTTTGCAGTGCACAGACCCTGATCTGCTCCCAACCACCCGCCCCAGCAGTGCCCAGCCATGCACATCTGCGACTCCTCCTCTTCTCTTCGGGAAGTCCCTGGCATGTTGCAGGCAGAAGAAAGCCTCTGGTTTGGATTGCTGAGATGGAGCAATGAAACCGCAGGCTCATGATGAAAAACCTGCCTCCATTCCCTGGTTTGTTACTCCCTGCCCTGTCTTTGGGGGGTGGCTACCACACACTGCCAGTCCCACGTCACCTGGACAGCGTGTCTGAACACACTTGTCGAAACAAGCCAAGTCAAGCACATGGGCTGCTTCAGTCAGTCTCTTCTCAGCAGAAGTCCCACCAGTTTTGAGCTGGAGACGGCTGGTGCCTGATGCAATGTCCCCCAAGTGCCCATGCAAAGACCCCACATTCACACCGTGTTGCAGGTGAGCCACAAGCCTTTGCAAAACCTCGGGCCTTTCCTGATGGCTTTTCCCACTACGGAACAGATCCCTTTCCATGCTGCTGTCACCACAGCCAGGGCTTTGCCTTCATGTTTAAAATACCTTGAGATTGGCGGTTGCGTAGAAATACCAGGGATTCCAGCGTGTGGGCAGGGAGCCGAACACTGTGCGTCAGGGAGCCTCTGTCTCGGGAGTGTATTTGGCAAACACATTTGCGCTGACAGCAGATAACATGAGCAACTGATGCTGAATCAGTAAATAAACATCTGCCCCCCTTCCCCAATCAGCAAGGGGAAAGCATGACAGTGAAGGCAGCTAACTTGGCCATGTCCTTGACTTGCAAGGACCATAGGAGCTTGCTGAGCTCACCCCAGCTGGGCTCTCTTGCAGCTCCTGCTGGGGAGGCACAGCTCAGGTACCAGTCCCAGGCTTAGGGGGTACCAGGTTGGAGAGAGGCCTTCATCTCCAGGAGAAAAAGACTCTTTGATGGGTCACCTCTTATTTACAAGGTTAAAACTAGCAGAGGTGAACCTCACGTGGAAGAACGTGCCAAGGCTCAGAGCAGATACTTGTCTATGAGACAGGGAATTTCTGCTCCCAGAGGAGCTCTTGCCAGGTCTCCCACGTGCCCATCTGCCTCTTGATCATTCCAACCATAACATGAAGTTGGCTGTGGAGGAGCACAGCTGTGGAAGAGCACAGGCACATGGTGGGCACAGGGAGGAACAGCCATCTCCAGCCTGGTTGCACAGGCAGAGGACCAGGTGAGCAGTGGGGTCTTCTTAAGAGCCTGATAAATTTAGCAGCAGCAAAGCACACCAGAAAGGGTGGCTTTGAAAGAAGAGGGTCTGCCAGAGCCCACGATTTGGGCAGGAGGAAGAGCAAGGGACAGCTGTAGGGATGACCAAAAAGAGCATGGAGAGCCTGAAACCATGATTTGTGTGGCTCAGTGTGCTCTGCTCAGTGCTACACTGTGCTCTTTAGCCCCAGGGATGCTCCAGCCTCAGGGCTCTTAGTCTGAACCCTCTCCTCAAGCTGGTGGAGGTGCTAAGAAGGGGGTGCAAGAACTTCCCCCACTTAATGCTGCTCTGCTGAGCAAAAAGAGCAAGTTTCCCAGGAGCAGGAAGAATAAAGTAAATGCAAGCCAAGCAATAATGGCTAGAGCCCCTTTCGTAGAGGGAGTGGGGGTAGAAATTCCAGTCCCTACACCAAGGACTGTTTATACATTTTACCCAAGGCTTGTTACATGTAAACACGTATAAACAGTCCTTGGGGCAGGGACTGGAATTCCTGCCTCCATCCATCCCAGGAAGAGCCCTATCCGCTAGGCCTTATGCTTGCGGCTATACTCACTTCCTCAACCAGCAAGTCTCAGCTCTTTTTAAAAAAAAAAAAAAAAAAGGAAAAAGCAGCTACAGAATTAGCTCTTAAGTGCAAGAAGGCCTATGTGAGATTAGCTTTTAGTGAAGAGAGTGTAGGAGCCACTTCCTCTTGCCCGAGACAGGCCAGAGTCCGAGACAAGTGGCCCAACTTCCCCATTCCAGTGGGAGATTAAACTCTGCTTCCTCCTAGTCTCTGCTGCACAGGTTTTTTTTACAGCTGCAGACTCTGGACTAAAGTCAACCCAGCCAAAGAAGGATCAATATAGATGTCCTTTTTATATATTTAGACTTAGGGAGAGTGAAGTTCCATAGACAGGCGGACAATATTAGTCACTTTCAGCATCTTCTTTTGTTCATTCAGAGCAGGACTCCAGACTAAAGTAAGCTCAGCTCCAACCAACTACACAGTCGCTCTGCCTTGCCCATTCACTCTCATACCACTCTGTGGTCCAAGATCTTCCAGGCACCTTGATGGTATCAGAGCCTTGAGCCTTTCACACCCATGCTTAAAAGTGAGAAGGCCAACTTGATCATGTATGGGGAAAAAGGTCCAAAAAGTTATTGGGCTCTGCTGAGTTACTGAAAAAATTTGAAAAGGGCATAAGATTGACAGCAGAAAGTCTAAAGCAAGTTATCTGTCTCTCTGCCCAGGGAGATTTTTGAAATTTTTATTTTTAAATAAGATCTCCATCTACAGCAGGAAAAAGAGTGGTACACACTCTAGAAACATGGTCTTCCCTCCCCATCTCCCAAAGGCTTCAAGTTAACCTAAAGGAGAAAAACCTCCCTTGAAGTGCTCCCACTATAAGTCCTTGCCCTCTTGTCACAAGGGAACTGAATCAGTTTTCTTAAGGATACAATTACAATCTTGAGCACTGCTGTGAGACAGGCTGCTTGCCTTGTTTAAGGAACAAGCCTACATATGCTCTAAGTTTTACAAAATCCTGGGCTCCCTCCAGCCTTAAATGCCTTCCACTTCAGCATAAGTGAATATTTACCAGTACAGAGCAAGCCCAGCTGGCTCCAGAGGCAGGCAAAGTGCGCTAAGACTAAATGCAATATCATGATTCTAAGAAAAAGAACACATGCAGGGGTCACAAGGCAGGGCGCCCAGTTCCTCCCCAGATGCTCTAACAGGTTGCACAAAATTCTGCTCAAGGTAGGACTTCAGGTGAGTACCAAGACCCAAATGAGATTCAGGGAAGCAGAGGGGCACAGACCATTAAAGTTAATATCAGGATCCAGGTCACTCAGGCCCCAGCAGAGCTCTCCACCCAATCAAAAGCATCTCAATCCTTCAGGTTTTTTTTTTTTTAATTATAATTATTATTGGATAATCTTTAAAAGTTGAAAACAATGATTTAAATGGGGTTGCTGGATCTCCGGCAGATAGTCAGAGCTCCTAGAGCAGCAAGGATCAGAACGACAAGACCAGCGACTGCAACCAGTCCCAACACCATCCAGAAGGAAATTTTTGGATCTGGAAAGGAAAAGCAAGGAGGTGATTATGGCCAGGGCCAGGACCTGCTGTGGATACTACCCCTTCCCTAAGCCCACCCTACCTTGGGAAGGCATCCTCAGGACTAAGTGATCCTGCCAGCTATGGATGAGAAGGGGCCCAACCACAACATCTGCTTCTTGCAAAGGATCTAAGAAAAGAACACATGAGTATATAGACTCATGAAAACATTTGCTCTCCCCAGGCATGGATTAGCATTGAGGAGCCAACAGGTCTGGTCAAGTTGCTGTTGTGGTGGCCACATATAGGAAGCAGGCATATAAGAAACATATAAGACCACCTACCAGGCTGGGAGGACTGTTCTCTCCTGAAGCGTCCTCCTTGCCTCTGGGAAGCACCATGAAGCCTCCTGGAGTGTGCAGCTGAGCCACAATTCCTCACCTCACAGCAGGAACAGATATCCCTGGTGCCTTCCACAGGAGCCCAGCTGGAAGACAGCCTGGTGACCAGCCTGTCATGCTGTAGGAACCCCTCCCATGCCCTTCAAGTCTCCTAGGAGGAGCCCCTACCCTCCCCTGCTATCCCCATTCAGAGCAAATGGCCAAATCCAGCTTCCTGGACAGTGGCATCCCAGATGAGACACCCAATATCTTCACCCTTGGGCAAGTTACTACTGCAGCTACTCACAGGCTTCTGGTTTTGTCAAAGGAGCAAGCCTTGTTCAGAGGGTCTGGAGCTTGGTCAGCCAGGGTGACCTTCAGGTGGCAGGTAATATAGATCTGGAGACAACAGGACAGCTTAATACCTCAAACCTGCATTTGCCTTTCTGGCCCATAGCTGACCCTCAAGCAGCCTATGCATGGGTTCAGTCTCCAGCAGTCCCACCACCTCCCCAGGTTAGCTTATTCCCTGCTGCTTCTTTCAAGAAGCTTGGAATTGCAGTAGCCAAGTGCTATTAGAACCAATTGAGAGTGCAGTACTTGTCTTGATCAGTATCAAGTTTCCAAGCAGTAGTCTTGGATCAGAGGGTCAAGAGCCAAAAGGAGCAATGAAAAGGGACTTCATCCACGTTTAGCTACAAGGCAGTTACCTAGAATTACCTTTCCAGGGAAAATCCTCATTTATTTTGTCTAGGGTTTGAAGTCACATCCCTATCCAGCCAAGGAGAGATAATTTGCTTTGAGGGGGGTGGATTTACCAGGTTACTGGAGTTTCCTGTGAACTTGAATGCATCTACCACAAACTGAAGCACATCTTGCCTGGGTCTTGGGGAGATAAAAGCTGAGGTGGCATCATCCAGCTGCCCATCAACCAGGCATCTAGACACAAGAGACAGCCATCAGTTTTCTGCTACTGTAGACAGTCATAACAAGCACAAAGAAGCATTTCCAGGTAAAGGGACAGCTGGTTCTTACCCACTAAAGTCAATGAAAGAATACTGAGGAAAGGAGTTCCTGTCTGGGCTTGGGGTAGCCACACAGCTGTCCACAAAGAGCCTGAGAGGGGCATGGTTCTCTGCATCAACACCAGCTTGGAAATGGAGGACCTCTCCCAGCTGAAACACATTGGAGGGTCTCTCCGCACTCCAGTCATCTGGAAAGGAAAAGGTCACCATGAGCTCCAGAAAGGGAGACCCTCGTGCCTCACTGCCTCCATCTGAGGGAGGTTCTAACATGGCAAAAAAAGTGGACCTAAACAGGCTAAAATACCCACTAATCCAGGAGGTGACATGATACAAATTCCCAAGAGATATAGCACAGCTTGTGCTTGTGTTGCTGTTGAACAGAAGCATGGCTCTCTAGGAGAGGAGACATGAGCCCCGGGGTGCTGGGCCATCAGCCACTCCTTCCCCACTCAAGACTCACCATCCATGAGGTGCAGGGAAAAGGCCAGTCTCTCCTCCGAGGACAGAGTGGAGTAGAACGGCACCCACGTGGGCTTGATGGCATTGCTGCTCACGTTCTCCCTCCTGAAAGGAGAGGCCCTTGGTTAAAGGCTCTGGGGCGGCAGGTCAGCCTGAGGGACAGCTCAGCCTCACTTGAGGAGGACTCACCTTGGATAGTGGCACTCAATGGGAACCACAGCAGGGCTGGTGCGGATGATGAGCGGGTTGCCAGCAGGGGCTGGGTTGTAGTTCAGGACTGTGCTGTAGACCAGCGTATCGGGGGTCAGCTGGGGGAAGACACGAGTTGCATTATCAATTAACTAGAAGGCCTGCTCCTTTGTGAGCCTCCCCTAGCAGTGTCCCAATCAGTATTTACAAGGCCAATGAGTTTCCAGGAGTAACGTCAGCACTGCGGGATGGAAGAAAATGTCAGCAAGATGAGATCAAGTGAGCAGGGCTGGGCCAGCCTGAATCGAGTCCCACAGCCCTAGTGGGAGGAAGCACCATGAGATCTCCCCCCAGGACAGCTATAGGGGAAAACACCGAGGCCTAGGCCGAGGCCCAGGCCAAGGCCCAGCTCCACACACCCAGGCTCCAGCCCCAGGGACACAGCCTTACCCTGAGGGTGCTGCCGCACTCGTGCAGCCCGGCCACGAAGGTCACGGCGCTGTCGGTGGCGCTCATGGCCACGCAGGCGGCCAGGCCCAGGCTCAGCTCCGCAGCCCTCACCAGGCGCCCCGTGCCAAAGAGGTCCCTGTGC